>KZ538570.1:40882-61431 GCA_000934665.2 Catajapyx aquilonaris
GGGGGGGGTCTGACTTTAAATTGTTGATGCGACTCTTGAACTACGGTTAGCCCTATATAACCGTCTGTTAAAATCACCAAATGCAAAACCGCCCCGCAGCCATGTTTTTCCAGCTTAATTCCAACGTGCCCAATATGCATAGCACGCAGACACACACACACACACACTCAACATATGGAAGTGCACATAATGTGAGGCACGCCACGGCGACAGGGCTGCCAACCTATATATACGCCCGGATTTAAGGGTGGGGACCAAAGTGGGGGGGATGGAGAGGAGGGGAGGAGGAGGAGGAGGGTGGACATGAAATAATTGCCAGTGTCATGATTACGGGTAGTACTGCAGGGCTGGCATTTCGCAATCGATCAAACGCTGTGCTGCTGCGAGAAAAGAATGCTGATTAACCAGCACCCACAGGCCCCAACATGCTATAGCATACGGACTATCGCCACTCGTATTTTAAATCTCCGTTTAAAGTTAACAGACTCGGGTTATCTATAACCACAACAATATTCGAATAGGGATTGTCGTGCGGTGTAGTCACCGGGCTTAATAGCTGCTATAAAGAAATATAATATATAAATAGCGGTATGTATAGCGAACGACCGTTATTAGCACAGCTGCTACTAGTAGCTTAATAGCTAAGTGAAGAAGCTAAATAAATAGCTAAATGAGCAGCAGCTGCTAAATTTTGCAGCGAGTTATTATACTCAAATTTTTGTTTATTTGTTTACCCTTTGAATGCTGGAGGAGTCAAATTGTTATTGTCTAATAAAAAGTAGCCTTAATAGAACCGGTCATAACCGGGTTTTTTTTTATCAATAACGTATTTCATTTGTTGTATTTATTTTTATTCTACATACCGTACCGTATATATTTTGTTTATTGTTGATAAGATTCTAAGATTAGCCCAAAATTATCAGCCCGCGAGGAAATTAGCTTCGGCTGATTATCAGTTGCTGCTGATTTAGGCCGCTTTTTAAACTAGCTGCTAATGTTGCTATTCGCTGCTAAATTTAGCGGTGGTTACTAATATAATAATTAGCTGTTTTCACAGTGCGTTGGTTGTGCGGCTGGACACAAAATGACCGCGCTGGAATAATTAAATGTGGGCTTTGAAAGTGATATGTTCGGGAGCAGGTCATTTTTTTTAAAAACTAACCTGCACCTATCCACACCCTGATTTAACTGACGCATGCGCGATGATGACGTTTGTCCAAATTGCAGGTTATATAATTGAAGCCAATTGTGGAGTTGAATGACACTGTAATCCCAGCTCTTGTTGGTTTGACGGAAGTTTCTCTTCATACTTTTTTTAAAAAAATTTTAAAGTGGGTTGGAAGGCGATTTTATTTTTAACGGGGCGCGTCCGATTTTTTTTTTGCAAGTTGGCGGGCTAAACCCCCCCCCCCCCCACCTCCTATTTTTAATGGGGTAATTAATGCGGGCTTCCCCAAAAATTTAGGAGGAGTTTAGTATTGCTGGTGGCCCGCGATAAAAGCGTCAGGTTTAATTAAGCGTGTTTAATGTTCGGGTTTAAGGTCCGGAGCGGGGAGCGCTGTTAAATAGGTTTATCGATATGTGTGTATGTCAAGGGGAGAGAGAAAAATGCTAGTTTAGTAAGCGCCTCTTGGAGTAAACAGTGCTGATGTCCAGCTGCCGTAAAGTTGACCAGAACGTGCCAGAACGTGCCGGTTCGTGTCCGTTTGTGTACACGATGCAAGCTCACACTCCAATTAAAAGAGAGCAGTGCGAAAAATTATGGAGACGGTACAACTCCAATTAAATACAAGCCAACTGTTTTATTGCATTATAGGGTACCTATATATTTAATGCCCATCCTTGTATTGTTACCGGCTTGTTTTAACAATATTATCTCGTTTGTTGGGGAAGGTGTTATATTACCAGGAAACACAAGCACGACCTCACATACATGTGAAGTAAATAGCAGGAAAGCCAGGAATACTTATAAACACAGAATGAACATTATATTTTAAAAATAATCTTAAGTAAATTACCGTTTTAAAATATTCCTCAAAAGTAGACCGGCATAAAATGACCAAAAATGCTGAATTACATGAATAAAATAGGTAACAACATATTATACAGGTAGATCTAGCGGACTAAAAACCAGAACTAATAATGTTGAGGTAAAATAAGTTTAAAAAAATTAATATAAAGGCACAAGTACCATATTGAACACAAGCAGAAATAAAGTCAGTTATATGACATAAATAAAAATTATTAACTTCTGACTACACCTTATACAGGGAAAATATGTTGTTGTTGATGATGATGACGAATAAAAATTAATAGATGTCTTATAGAACAAAAAATCACAGCATATGGAAAATAAATATGACAAATGAAATTAAATATAAATTATGAAAAAATACTGTGCATGACGTAAAAAAATGACATAAATAAAATAACTGAAAGTTGTATAAATATTTTAAAATACTTTTCTGGCCGAATATGCACCGGCTAATTCTCCAGAAGTTCCATCTGGCTCGAACTGGGCATATCTGGACACGAAACGTGGTTGACCACTCTGTTCCCTATTCCTATTTAATACTCATCCCCAGACAACTCAGGTGACCAAATTAGAGGCCTAACAGCCGCAAAAAGCTTTTGAATGACACTCCAGCTTTTTATCCCCCCCCCTCTGATTCTTGAGAGACCACAGTTGGGGAAAAGTTGACAGTCGACACCCGTCAACCAGACACCCAAACCTGCAATCAAGGGTCATTTTCGAGCAGTTTTTCGAGGATGGAAAGAGAGAGAGACCTATTGTTCCGGTGAGGGGGGGAAAGGTGGTCACAGGTGGACAGACGCCTTCTCATATGAATTGTTGATATGTGTGTGCATGTGCGTGGGAGGGGTGGCCCCAGGGCATCGTTGGCTAAACGGCCAGGGTCCTTTTATGCGCTTTTTAGTTAGGTGGTGGAAGGGGAGGGAGAAGTGTATTATGTGTGAGTGCAGTTTTGTGAAGAGAGGGAAGGAAAGGAGAGAGGGGGAGGGGGGGGGGGTTAACCTCCAGCACACCTTTTAAGCCAGAAAGCTTCACACGGATTGTGATAATCTTTGAGGAAGCTTTTCCCAGGTGGTTTGTTACTTATTCATGGAGGGAGAGAGAGAGACGGAAAAGGAGGGGGGTTGCCAGATTGTGCACTTGTTGTGTATATACGGGTTGAAAAACAGGTCGATTTTTGTGTGTCCCCCCCCCTCTACCCCTTTCCCCACCCTCTTTTTCCTTCTTTTCATGCCACCCACGCTCAAGTGTCTGTTTTGACGGGTCCAGGAATAAACCTTTTATGGTTTTTTGCGTGCATGGAAGTAAATCAAGGGCGAAGACGTCCCCCCATAAGTGCGCGGCCGCCACCTTTTGCTCATGCTTGGTGATGGAGAGTCTTAATTAATAAGAGGCGAGAAAGCAAACAAAGAAACGAGATGGTACCAGGGTGATGAATGAAAGTGCCTTCCTTATGGTGTGGGCAGTCACGAAGTCGCAAATATTATTACTGCACTGGGAGGGCCCTGCCCAGTACATTATTCGAATTGGTGACAACTGCTAATTGATGAACATGTTCCCCTCAAAGCATAGGATTTACAGCGGTTTGTTAATGGGTACCCTGTATAGTAATCTTTAAGCACGGATCAAACCTGCTCCATATAATGATGCTGTCATTTCCCCCCTCCCTAAAATTTCCACCCCCGCAAACCCGAGGCGCCGGCGCCAGCTTCCGGTCCACAAGATGTCCCAAAAAAAACTCCCCCGAATCAATTCCAACCCCACAGCCCCTCCTTCTCTCCCCGGATGAATTATAACCCTCCCCTCCCTTTCCTCCCTTGAAATTCTCCGGGTGTATTTTTCGGGGGTCTAAAAAGTCCGGTGTTGTGTCCCCCCGGCAGGAGAGGAGCGAGGTTCGTCGGGCATCATCAGCCCACGGCGCATGAGCGTCCGGGACGACCAATCGCCGCCCGTGACGTCCACCAACGGCGCTCCCTTGATGATGGAAGTGGTAAGTACCTTCAGGCTTTCCAGGGTAGGGGGGNCCCCCCCCCCCCCTCCCTCCTCTCTTAAAACACACACACACCCTCATACACGTAACACACACACTGGAAACAGAGATGGGGGGTAACCCACCCCCTGTACTACTCAGTCTCCGCGCTGAATGCATCGGGATATGAATCCGATGAGTATGTGGTGCTGTGTGAATACAATGTGGGGTGGTGGTGAGGGTGTGAAGCACATGTACCGGTTGCTGTAGCTAGAGTCGACAAATGATTCTGGTCCAGGCGTCCATGGCCGAGCCGGGCTCTGCGAGGCTGGCTCCACTTAGCGTAAGTCACATATTAATACTTTAAACTAATTATTGCTGGGGTGAACAATCTGGCATGCTGCGGATGTGTCATTTAACTGGCGGTGTTGGCAGGTTCGGACACACCAGACTCGAAGCCCTTGGTGTTGATTCAGGTGTCCGGATTCCGGATCGACAGTCCCGCCTCCCACACACGCCTGTCTGCTGCTGTATACACACACTCACATGCTGGCAGGGGGGGAGAGAGAGTTGCCTGAATTGTGGAGCAAATCGTCACATTGTCAACTGGATATGGCTCCAACACGTGTTCGATACGGATACGGTTTCAGGCCCTCGGGGTTGATGGGAAACTGGGGTGGGTGGGTTTATATTGGACAGTTTCGCAGCCTTATTATTGGCGAATGGGCAGAATTCGCGATAGTGGATGACCTCTATAAAGGATTGACCGGCCTTGAAGCCCATATGTTGACCGCGGGCAGGTTAGAACGACAAATGTGCAGTGTATAGGCCAACACGTGGTTGCATATCCCTGCAAAATTGACGTGTATGGCCGTAATTATGTCACTAATGCAAAGTTTGCACATCAACCTCAAAATCAGTGCAAAAGTTGTGCAAATTTTACAGAATTTTATTATGGTGAAGAGCATGCCATGCAAGGGATATATCGATTTTTTTTAAGTTAAATTCGCACTGAACCTCGATGGCTATTGAGATTGAAAATCATATAGGTCTATAGTTAAAGTCTAATATGATTGGATACCTTGAAAATTAAGTTGCAAACTATTCAAAATTTGCAACTACAAGGATTCATATCATTGGGTCGAATTTTCTCGTCCCACTGCTATAGTTACTGCTAACTTAGTATCTAGCAGTACTAGTGTTGGCACTGATATTTGCAGGAATGTCTCGAAAATATTTGCGTAAAATTCGCACATTCGTCGTACCGGTACCTCAAAGGCTAAAGTTGTGCAAATGTTCAAATTGTACTGAACTAAGGTGAAGAGCCATTTTTTGCAAGGATGCGAAATTTTTGAGTTAAATTCGCCTCGAAGGCTATTGAATGAGTGAAAAAAATTGTATTTATTTATTTATTTAAATTTTCATTACCCCTGTGGGCTTTACAGAGCCTTTGGGGGGGAAATGAGTGAAAATCATACCAATATGATTGGGTATACCTTGAAAATTAAGCCGAAAACTATTCAATAATTGCAACTACAATGATTAATATCATGAAGTGCTGAAACTAGGTGTAACTGTTGACCTATTATTGACCAACTCTTGCAAATTCTTATGAGATCAGAAATAAGCGCGGATGTGAGAAGAAAATTCGTAATTACACGCACATGCTGCGGAAAAAGGTGTGCTTATGGCTGGGGTGTTGTAGAGAGAGAGAGAGAGTTGGAAGTGCGGGTATAGCACCAGCAAGTTGAGTGATGAGATTTGGTAGCATGTTGGCAGCATACAAAACCGGCATGAAGCAGGCTGGCAAGGCGGGGAATGGGGTAGGCTGCGGTCTGGACACCGGAGCGTGTATAAGCCCCCGGAGTTTGTGTTTTTGGGTTGGTTGGTCAGTTTTGCAAAACGTGAGAGAGAGGAGGGGGGGGGGATGGAATTGTTACCTTTTCCAAGCATCTCCATCTAGTGTGTGTGCTGTATATAGCACCACTCTCTGTACTATATAGAGCTCCTCCTCCCCACCCTCCCTCTCCGAAATGAGTTGTCCGGAAGCGAAATGAAGCTCTTCGGCCGGATTTGCTCCGGACCCGCGCCTCCATTAGCGGCGCCGCGCCGAGTGGAATCCGCCAAATTGCTGGCAATTAGGAACGCGAGTGGTACATGAATTTTTCAGGCCCGGCACGGTGGGGAAAGGGGTGTGGGGAGGAGGGAAGGGGGGAGGATGAGGGAGGGTTTTGCGGAGCCCGCCTCCGGAGAAAGGTCCGGATCAGAGGTGGGAGGCAGCACAGTCAGACAATCCTATATTATACTGTACGATTTTAAGCACCAAAAAATTATGTAGATATGAAATTTCGCAAGTATCGCTGTCGTGGAATGTTCTCCGCAACTGTCTTTTGATATGCAAAAAAATTAAATGTGTGCCAGTTGTCACTATTGAAATTACAGGGGGTCTCTGGTGGCTTGTACAGATGCGTATTAAAACAGCAGGTTTTTTGAATGGGGGAAGAAAAGTAATATGGAAGAGGTGCTGCTGGGTTTATCATTCTCGCAGATGTTTGGCACGAATGGTGTTTCTGATGAATATAACTCGCCGTCCCGCCTTGAGTCGAGGAGCATACCTTCTCTCGGGAGCAATTGTGCGGAAATGTGGCACGACACGTCTGAGATGTCGTGAGCACCACCTGGGTCCCTGATACTCCTAACCCATCACTTGGTGCTTGGCAGGTATATAGGGTAACACCTGCCAAGAAGAAAAAAATAGAGAGAGATCTGGTTGCGCGATGTACCAAGGAATCGGCAGAAAAGAGGTAGGCCACACCGGACAACAATTTTTTGGGGAGGAAAAATAACAATTGTCCAAGGTTAGGTGATAGGTTAGTAGAACGTGGCATAAGATCCACAATTACATCTCATTCTCACATTATCTTATTTTCGTGTTCATTTGCGAATTTCGTGTTTTGCTTGATCCCACTGCCCCGATGAAGTCTGTGACCGCCAGCACTTTTTTTTATTCATTCATCCTATACCTCCCTTAATTTTTTAAATAGGCGGAAAGGGGCGGAGCCCAGACAACAATGGCATTTGTTCGAGCCGGTCACCTCACCCCTATTGTTGCCCATTCCAACCCCCCCATCAGGAGGCATTTAATCAGCGCCAGGCAGTGCCAATTAGTCTCGCCGAGTCACCTTTTTTTCCCCCCCTTCAATATATATCCATCCGAAAAATTCCATTCTAAAACCACACCATTGATTGATGCTGTGATGCGCGACATCTTCACTTAATCGTGAAAAAAATTCCGCATCCTCCCTTCCGGGAATATCCGGATGTACAGGGTGGTGCATAGCTTCCATTTTTAAAATTGCTGACTTTTTTGCACCATCCTGTATACATTATATATAGCAAATCTTTCCCTCTCTTTCTGTATATATAGGATGAGGGAGAGTCCCCCCCATAAGCCGCTTTATGGCTCCTTATTAAATGAATCGAGACATTCGGCCGCATTTTTGCGCCATTTATGGACCACTGAAGGGAATCTACTGGATCTTGTGGCCGCTTATTTTTTTATTATATTGTGTGAAGCTTAGCCACCTTTTTTTTTGCTACTGTATATAAAGTGATGGAGTTTTTTAAAAGACTGGCCGAACCTATATGGATCGATGTCCCCGCCTCCCTGACCTCTCCGATAGGATCCGAAGGGGGGGGGGGGGGTGTATGAGACAGGGGGTATAGGGGGGGTTATAGCTTGAAAATCCCAAAGACAAGGCTATCGCTGGAAATTACAGGGTGGCAGCTATCGGCGAGGGTCCAACCGAGCCTTGCGTGTTTGGCTCTATAACCACGCCCATCTAGAGTCTGGGGCTTGGGTGCATGGGGGTGGAAGGGTGGAAAGAGCAGAGAGAGAGGGGGGGGGAGGGTTAGAAAGAGGGGCGTAACCCTCCTTAACGACAATAACCCCCCCGAAAACTTGGCTCATGATTTGAAACCGTCTATCACACAGCTCATCGTATTTTTTCGCACAGGTTTTTTTCAGGACTCTATAGAGTTCTCTCTGTGAACCAGGTCTAATTAGTTTGTGTTAGTGATTTATGGAAGTGAAAAGAAATGTGTCACACTATTGAAGAGAGTTTAGGAGTCAAATGGTGTTGAGAATAATTTGTACGAATTTTTGTTGCAATTTTTATGAACATATTTATTTGTGGGTGTATCGGTATAATAAACGAGACCAGAATTTATAGGCTGTACGTAATTATTAGCAGGTTAATATTATTGATATCATTCATAGTCTGGAATGTTAGCAGCATAATGAACTATATGGCGGCCTGTAATAATTGTATAAATTAGTAGGCTGCTCTTATTGGAATAATTTTGGAAGTTACTGGCACAGCATTAGAAGGACACAAAACGTGCTCGCTCACCACGTGTGTACACACAACATAACAACGCATAACAATTCATTACCCATTTCTTATACCTTCTCCCACACAACCTGTCCATATTAAGAGTTAAGTGAGCACTTTATTGATCTATCCAGCTGATAACCAGTTGCTGTGCGGAATATATTCAGCATTTTTTTTTCTCTCCACCTCATATTCCCCTTCCCCCTTGATTCGCGCGGGGCATAAAACAGTACTGGTTTTTTCAGTTATTGAATATTTTGCACGTGCCTGAAGGTTAATGTCACGGATGCAAAACTTTCAGGGGGGGTTATGTCATATATATTTTTTTGAGGGGGGAAGGTTCGATCAGTTGGGTGCTTGAGGCGACTATAATTGGGCCTGAAGAGTGGAAGGGTACGACGACCTCACTTTTTGGTCCCGAGAGTGTCCATAAGAGAGTCAAGGCTGCCCCCCTGCCAAGTGCCATGAAGATGTCTGGGTCATCTGGAGAGGTCATCGGGCTCTGTTATGTCCAAGCAGATTGAAAGGGGAAAGTGTTTTTAATTCGGTGCCGTGTTTAGACCCAATGGCTCCGTGATGAAGACGGGCGATAAGTTTCTCACGTTTTACGACCCATAACTCACACTCAGCAAAAGCAACGGCCCCCGGGGAATATAGAGTCAGGGAAAAATACCTTTTGCTCATGACCACTGGTTCAAAACTCTATTTCTGGGCAGTAGGCCATATTGATGGCTCTAAACATCTGGAGACATCCTTCAGCCTGCCGTCTATATTTGTGCAAAGCACCAGACAGCAGCAGCCTTGGTTGCAAGATGGCCGCTGTGTCAAGCACTCTGGAAATTCTTCAGGGAAAAAAAACCAGCACCGAAGTTTGTCAAATTGCGCTTCATAAAATATTTTCTGATAGAATTTCAAGTGCTAATGTTCAGTACAGGCAAAGTTATGGTGGGACGTGATAAAAAGAGGAAACAATTGAGTATGGCCGCTGCCGGACTTGTTTATTGGGAGTGGAGGAGGAGCGCAGAATAAACAGGTTGGGAAGGATGAGCTACAGGCCACGACTCAGAGCAGCCTTCTCTGTCTGCTGGCCTGTGTGTGTGTGGGAGGACAGTGCACTCCTTTAAGATGGAAAATGGGAGAAGCTGATGCTGCTGCTCTTTTATATAAAAAAAATATTAGAAGAGTATACAGGACGTTGTCCTGCTGCGAGATCACTCAGGGGGAGGCCACCAGCATGCTGCACATATCAGCAAAAAAAAGAGAAAGATCCTGTGCTTTAGGTTCATGCAAAGTGTACGCGCCATTGACAATAATAACGCTGCAATAACTCTACAGGTTTTGATAATACAGTCTAATAATATTATTGGATTCTGCCAGTTGATTTTCCGCAGTTATTTGGCCGATGAAAAGTGCGTACAGTTCATTGCAACTTGTACAGAGTCATCAATTATCGTTGCATTATAAGTATTACAGTTACAACTAAATTGCGTGCTCATTTTTTCGCCCAGTAATTTTTATCAGCGCGATATTCTATGCCGGATTTTTACAACCTGCCAGCCCGCAAATAATTGACACGCACTTGTAATTCGCCAGAGAGCAGTTCTGTTGCTTTAGTAATGTCCAGCCTGTGTGGACACAACCATCCCCCCCATATTTTTTTCCGTCGATACCTTCATTTTGACGTTTTCACCTATTCCAGTCCTCCCCCCAACAATAACAAAACCCTCCGGACACCGGACACTCGTGTCGCTTTTAATGAAGCAGCATCGACACCGCGATTGGCGTAGCCAGAAAATTGCCTGATGGTGCTAGACTCTGCGTAAATAAAAAGTGACAGCTGTCAGGCATGGAAGGGAGGGATATAAAAAAACGGTGAGCAATATATATAACCAAAAGGCATCATCATCGCAAAGAGACATTTTTTAAAAATCCAGGCAGGAGTTTTATCGTGCGCGGAAACTCCCCCAGCCCATTGTTGCACGAACCCTAATTAAGTCCGGACCCATCATTCGAGGAGGGGGGATAGATGCAAAAACCTCCCCCGCCCCCGCGCCCACAAAACAAATCTCATGGGCTGTTAAATGTTCGTTAACATTATAGTATATACAATTTTTATCGCCAAGCTTTAAATATAGGGAGGAAGGATGGGGGGAGAGAAAATTATCGGTTGTTTTATAACTCTTTAGTTGTTGGTTTTTTTTTTCTTTCTTTCCTTCGCACGCAGTATATCTCTCGCCAGTTCTGAAGGTGTGACAATTAGGGTAACCCTAAGGTTTATTTAGAGTGTCCGAAAGGGCACTAAAAATGGCCAATTCCGACAGACGAGACAATAAAACTCTGGGGGCTGTTTACCACATGGGTCCCCCCACCCCCCACCCCCTTAATTTATGTACCTAATAATTAATCAATGATGCGACCCGAATTCTTCAGGGTGTAGGGTTTCTAGGGGGTCCAGCTTGACACTGATGATCCCAAACTGAAAGGCTTGCGTTGTTCATGTTTTTTTTTTTTTTAAAAAAAAATGGAGACAATAGATGTATGTTGCTGGTCCTGGCATGTTTGTTTGGGTTGCCCTGACAAGTTGTATTCTCTCAGTGTCCCATAACATCATCCTAACCCCTTCATTTGCAAAGATACGATCCCCTCGTTTCCAGGCAGGCCTCGTTATAAATACGTGGGGGGTTTAGTAGTCGCCTGGAAAATTTATATTTACCTCCCAAAAAACATGCGACTCCAATTCAATTCACGTACAGCGCATTAGGCAGTTACTGTTTATTAAAACTGAAGTGCCATAGATGAATTTTCTTATGAGGGCAACCGAGTTCGCGCATCGTGCAGGGTTGGCATTATCAAGGATATAGTGGTAAATAAGCGCTGCACTTATTTCCAACGCTATACGTTTGGGAGGAACATTTGAGGAGTAACTCTGGCAACGTTGTCAGATAAATTGAGCTGCGCGAGTGTAGGTGCGCACTAGGTTGCGCTCGTAAAAAGTTTAATAGTGGAATGTCGCACACATAGGCCGATTGTATCCACACATTATTGGCGATTGTTTTGCAAATCAGAATCTGCGTGCTTGCTGAAATTTTTACAGATAAAAATGTGTAAATTTTTAAGTTTAAAACAGAGCTAGTTCGATCCGTTGCGGGTCCCGCTGAGACACCGGCACCTAAAGGAGGGGACAATCCTGCTTGCAAGGCCGGCCGGAGACGCGTCTCTCTCCCGCCAGATCCAGGCCTAACCTCCCCATGAACAAAAACCGACAAAATATTTTTTATTAAAAAAAGCGGAACACTAATTTGTACCGCCATCGTGCGGGTTGAAACCAAAAGCAATTTCGGAATTTTCAAGCTCCAGAGAAAGAGAGAAAAAAATATATATGTATAAATGAGACCCGAGGCGTTGTAAATGTCTCCGCCATGTCGGCGTACTATGTCAATGCCAGGGACGGACGGGGGAAAATAAAGTTTAGGAAAAAAAGAAAAATAATACAACAACTGCTCGAAAAGAAAAAAAAAATGGCGGCATCCACCTTTTTCTTCTCCTCCTGTGAAAGAGTTAAGCAATCTCTTAGGCCCGATTCCAAAAATTTTGTGCCGCCGATGCAAGTCGAATCCAAGAAAAACTTGGCACCGACGCGCTTGTCCTGTGTAAACAAATGCGTTCCGGAAGATTGTGTTACCCATGATCGCTGTTAAATCTTAAATTATTTTGGAATTTGTAAGAACACTGGGCACAGGTTGGTACTGTACAACCATTATTATTTTTTTTAAAGCGTCCCTTTTGGGCCTACCTGAAAACCATCATTATCACCCCCACTAGCCCGGATGATTAATTGCCCCTGCACCAGGAGGATAATCCTTGCTCTTCAACCGGTGTCAGAAATTGCTGGGCGAGATTGAAATTAATGGAATGCGTTGTGTACAAACTGGATGTCTAACGTCACTCACTCCCAGCAGCTCTTGTTGTTGATTTTTTTTTCGCAGTTCAATTGATTCGTATATGTACTTTTGTTGGGAGTTAAATTTAGGCCAAGGGCGTATCCAGAGTCCACTGAAAATTTGTGTTGGCTATTTTCGTTCCCATTTATTTTTTGCATACATAGTGTTTGAGGAAGGCATAGATACATCCTGGGTCGTATAACCCCTTGGGTGACTTATGGAGCAGTATAGTTCGAGCTTAGGAGCTGTCCAGTCAACGCCTATTCCGGAATGATGAATAAAGGAAAGGCAAATTCATAATTCAGGCGGCAGATTGCGCAGATAACGGCTAATGGCTCTGGCGAGACGGATTCCGCAAGCAGCTTTTTTACGTGTGTGTGTGCTTCCTTAACTTAAATTTTATTGCCATCTTCCTTCATCAAGAATGGCCATTTTTGTCTGGCTGCAATACATACATGGTCAGTGGGTCACTGGGGTTGTTGCCACGGATCGGGTTTCGCCCAGCACATGTCAACAATGTGCGGGCTTAAAAGTGATGGCGAAACATTTTTATTGAAATTGACAGGCCTATCGTTAGCCTCTCCTATCCAGATATAATGGTGTAAAATAATGACTTGTGGGAAATAATGTGTGTACAGTGCGTTGCAACAATAATTTAAAAATTATTTTCAGTATGTTGAAACTGACCTATTCCTTTTTACTCATGGGACAAGCATCATTGCATTTGTGTTTTTGTCACAAAATATCCCATCATAAACCTACTTTTTCAATTAAATTACAATAAACAGACACAACAAACGTCTCAATCAGTCACTATATACAAGTGTAATTATCTGTCCATTGAGCTGAAAATCTTACTCAAATCTGACAGAGTTAAACGAATGGCTCCAGTAGATATTTTATTTATTGTTATTTATTTTTGTGCATGTTAAAAGGCCGATTATGTAAACGTACATTATGAAGATAATGTATCAGATGGTGTGTAGTTAATAATACCCATACATATTATGAGATTTCCTCAAACTGTGCGAGTTCATGTAAATGGACCTGACACTTATAGGAGTAATTAAAGTACAAATATAAATATGCGAGGGGCCATTTATTGCTAAATAGCGTTAGATTTTTACGACATGAAAATATTCTTGCGGGCATTTATGATCATTAGCGTTTTTTAAAAAATCATTTATTTATTACCGCCCACAAATTATGCGTCGCTGCCTGTTATCAAATACGCGTACCGTTTAATAACATGCTCGCGTCGCAATAATTGCGTGATTATGAGCATAATAATTTTTATGGTCGCCGCTTTTGTTGACATAACCGGCGACATTATACCGCGCTCGGTTTTTTTTTTCTTTCTTTTTTCGAGCACCGAAAAATTTCCATGCGTTCGGGACACAATTTCACGGAGCAGCAGGTGACTCTCCGAATATCGCATAATGAGTGCATAGTGGTAATGAGTGCTACGCCTTCCTGAGCGTATGTAACACGATCCTTTTTCCGGAGGCCACCATACCCCGCACCTCTCCCGGGGTTCCCGAAAAAAAAAAAAAAATCGGGGAAAAACTTGATGCCCCGAGGTCGGTTTCTGTGTGTCTGGATGGGAAAACTCGCACCCCGAGGTCTCTGCCTGCCAAACAGGGCGAAAAGGACCCGGGCTTGAATTTTTCCCTACTGGTCAAAATGGCGCGCACGGGAGGTCCATACGCGCCCAGATAGCCGACAAAATAAAAAAAGTTTTTTTTCCAAAAAAAAAAAAAGGCAAGCCCTTTCCATCCCCCCGTCAGCTCTCTTGTCCCAGCCCGGCAGCTGTGTTGCATAGCGATGAAGTTATGAGCTGGGATTTCAGGCCGCACGATAGGCCAGCCAACCACTCGCATTTCTAGGCCCGTCAAAAGCATCCCCCCCCCCCCTACTACCACCCACCCTTCCATGTATGTATATCCACACACACACACACTGATCCTCCCCAAACAGACCCTCGTATATACCAGGGATGCAGTTCCAATGGGGATTTGGTCCACCTTTGGGAACCCTGGGCCCAGCCCAATCCCCTTTGCTTTTGGTATTTCCAGAGAGGCAAACAGTAACAATAAATTGGGGGGGAGGTGGTGGGGTAGGGGGGGGGGGTGAAAGCTGTATCGCAAAACCGCAGCTCAGATGCGGAAAAATCGGGCCCGATGCAACTGCGGAGGTTTTTGTTTACACGGGGACTAGCTGGTTCAAGTAACGCAAAAATTCCGCTACTGGAAAAAAAGGAGACGCAATAATTGTCATTATCCGATGTGTCCGATGTGCAGTGGTAGCATAAATAGTGTAGCAAGCTCTCGTAATAAATTTGCACAATGGGCAAGTTCCACTCAGCAAGTATATATGAAGATGGGGTCTCTCATATTTCCTCAGCCATGTGGAAAGGTGTCACCAGCCAGAAGGGAAATTAGCATAATTTTCCATATCAGCCTGCAGGCAACACTCATTATGCAGCAGCCTACACCTCTCTTCTTTTTTTTGTGGTGTTGTGTGTATTATTTCCATTTGTTGTATCTGCTGTATAACGTGGACTGGTCCAGTGTGATGTACCAGCTGTACAGCGCACCCTGGTGGTGGTCAAGGTCGCAGCTGGATAGCATTAAAAAATTTAAACGAGTCCCTTCTGGATTATTTGCTCTCATATATACAACAAAGCGATAGTAGCGGACTCGTTGCCAAATTTTGGCAACACTGCTTGGCCCACCCCACACTTGGAAGTAGTATGATAGGTCCATATACCAGTTGGCGCACAGGCTTCCCCGCTGCACACTATACAGCTGCTCTCACCGGAAAGTAGTACTACATGCACGTTGGTGATGAGTCACCGCGCGGACAAAGTCCACCAGGGCGCTATAACCCGCCTCCATTGAAGTGGGTCCCACCCACTCTGACCACTGTATGCCCTCTAATTGTTGGAATGGGGAAAGTGAAAAACCTATAGGCGATGAGTCAACATGGACATATAAGCAGACAGGCAGAATAAGGGGATTAGTAGTATTTATTTTTCATTTAATTAATATAAAATTGTGGGGATGCCTGGCCTGGGGACGAAGGGTTAGAAACCAAAATAACTTCTGCTAAGTGGCTTTTGCCCCCTTCCTCTCTCCCCAAAGTGTGACAGCTTAGTCTGCAGGTATAGGGGGGGAGGAGAGGGAGGGAGAAAGAGGGAAGGTGGGGAGGATTTATACAACAACCAAAAAAAAATGTTCAGGAGAAAGAAAATTTCGATTTTACGCCTGTAATTTGGCCTCGACAGGGCTGGGGGGCAACTGGATGAGAGTTTCGTAGATGGGGGGTGGAGGAGGAGGGTGGGAGTGAAAAAAAGGAGGAGGGGGTAGGGGGAGGGATGTTACAAAAAAAACGGGGCCAGGGGAAGTCGTAGCTGTTTGGATTTCTGTGCAGAAAAAAAATTGAGAGGAGAAGAGTCTGAAACAAAGCTTTGTTTAGGAAAAGCAAAAAGGATTTTTGTGTGCTCTTTTTGCATATACTGGGAGGGAGGCTAGTTTGCAAGTTTTCTCATTATCACATTGCAAAGTTGGCAGTGGGGGGGAGGAAAAAAGCTGAGGAATTTGCGCGATGCTGGACCCATCAGGGGAAGGTAGCAAACGCCATCTGTCGGCTCTATTCACCCACCATATATATATATATATATATATTTTTCAAAGCCCCTTAAGCAATATTTTGGGAGCCCCCCCTCTTTATGCTTCCATCAGCCGTCCATAATAATTTTGGCACACTTTTCGCAAACTTCTTGATGGCAAGTAGCAGTTCTTCGTCACACAGTAGCGGTTATTAATCGCAGTTACTGAAGAGTAGCCGTTCTTAATCACTGCTACTGCACAATAGTTCTTAGGCCGGATTTCACCGACGCAGGTGAAAGGGAACTCCCGGGAGTTCCCTTTCACCTGCGTCGGGAGGGTAATATAACCTGATCGGTGAAATCCGGCCTAAGAACTATAATATACTGTATACTGTATTATAAATCTTCGGTTTTAAGGTTTTATGGCCAGTTTCACCGAGCTCAGTATAACTTAGAACCTCCGTTACAACAAGAATTGCGGTCATAGCAACCATTGTTGTCAACAATGAAAAGTAAGGATTTTTTGAAAAGAAACTCGGATGTATAATACTACATACATAATATACTGAGCTCGGTGAAACCGGCCCTTAACAAGAATTGACATATAGCAACCATTGTTGACAACAATCAAAAGTAAGGATTTTTCTAAAATACCTGCTCGGTGAAACCCGGCCTTATAGTCACAGTTACTTCAGAGTAGCAGTTATTGTAAAAGAGCAGTTCTTTATCGCAGTAAGTGTACAATAGTGGCTATATTTTCAGCGGAGGGTTTTTATCAGCTGCCCGGTGCAAATTGGGTATGAATTGCGAATAAAATAGGCTGGGAGTGAGTCCCTTCGGGGCCGGATTTTGTTACTGTTTTTGGGGGTCGGTCTCACCTGCTCGGGGGCCATCCCGACAGGCTAATTACCCGCAACTGCCGTCTTCCGGCGGGTAACAAGGCTTCTTCCTCCATTCACGAGAAAGTCCATTTGTGTAGGCCTCAGCTCAAATGAATCGGGCAGATGAGGAGGTGATGGTGGGGAGTCTACAACCAACCTTTTTTTTCCCCCCCTTCATTTAATCCTCGGGATTAGATTGGTTTTTGTGACGGTTTTGCTGGCAGGTCGGGGAAAAGTGACAGAACGGCTTCTCATCGTGCTTGTTATTATTCTTCAGACGGATGCCGCTTAGATCCGTAACAAAAATTCCCTGATTTTAGACGGTATAGGGGTGGGCCTCTTCTTTTTTTTTAAAGTGAGGAAAAACCGTTTTAGTACTGATCACAAGCTCGTCACCTGTATGTTTGGCAACACACCTGAAGATTAGTAGCAAGAAAAAAAAACGTGGATTGAAATTAATGATCCGACAGAGAAGGCCCATGAGAAAAAGGACAGGTGGAAACAAACAATTCGCTTTGGAATTTTTAATTAGTCGGGGGAGCAATCTGCCACTTGAAGCCATCAGTTAATGTATGCACGCATGGATTTGACACACGGATTCCTAACCCATTGGTTTATATACTGGCCCGATGTCAGCTGCCGGAAAATTAATTTGGGCCCCTCCAATAGTCATTATTCGGATGATCGGAGCTCATGTCGGGTATATGGGCTACTTCTTATATCAAACCGGATTTGATATAAGTAGTATATAGAAAATCCAACCTGGACTGTTGAGGTTGAATTTTTTGGGACAAACGGTGGTGCCTTAGGCCCCCAGATGTGACGGGAAGCATGGTTGACGTGTCTCAATGTTGACAGTGGGAGAAAACCTTTTTCTCTGTCTGGCTTTTGGTGTGGGGACCGAGCGAGGCGCGAGGGCAAGGATTCCGGATAATGAGGTCCTTCACAACAAGCACAGGATAAGGGGAATCATTCCACCCCCGGCCATTGCGTGCTAACTCCAATTCCGCTCTTCTCTCTAACCTTTTTTTTTTCTCTCTCTCTCTCTCCGGTATTTTGGTACCCTCTCTCACTTCAATAGGGCCTATGCATCATCATATAGTTCCCCAGGCTAATTTCTTTTTTTTCTATAGCCCTCCCCCTACACTGACCGAGGTATTGATCTCGGGTTAGGTGTTTGATATGGCACGTTATGCTGGCTGATTGACACGGGTTCATGCGAGCGGGGCATATTATAAATTACAGGCCGTCCCAGCGTGATTCATACGGAAATTACCGGACGGGTCACACTTATGGCAGGTTTGTGAATCATGGGGTTTCATTTGGGACTCTAAATCACTTTAGGCACACATATGATGTGAAAGTGAAGACAAGTTTGTTAATTTTTGCAGTGGGGTGCGGGGACCATCTTGCATAAGTGCGTGGGTGAGCCAACTGGATGGGTCCAGAAATGTCACCCTAGTTCTGTGCGTCCACTGACTTGACGATATTCCAATCCGGATCCTATTTTTGGGTCGGCACCGGTGCGGCGTAACAATTCAAAATAACCGAAAAGTAATCACTGTCGTCTCTCTGGAGGATTGCGATCGACGCCCAACAAGCCCTGGTTGCCAAAAACTGTTTGAAGTTTGAGCGACCGTTGGCCATGCGACAGGTACCAATTTGGGACAGTCACTCAATTTTTTCTGAACTTGTCGTCGTTGACGGTGACAGAAGCTCCAAGTTGCATAACCCTGCTCGACTGGCGGCTATTCCTGCGACGACTTGGCTGGATGCCTACCAGGAGAGTACTTTGGCAGAAACAGGAAACGGACCCACCACCGCCCCCCCTAGAAAACTCTGGTTTGCATTTTGGTGGAGGCCCACCCCAGAAGGGGGTCCTAACCCGACACACTTCTGGCGCCAGTGCCAAAGTCTCCTTGTGCGCCACATAAACATGTGGCGGAAGCATAAACAACCCCCTCCACCACCACCCCATTCCATATATGATGGTTTTAAGTTTATACCAGAGGAGCCATCGGGTGTGGCTTATGAGAGTGTGTGTCCAAGGCGAACGTGGCACAGAAAAAAAGTGGTCAACCTTCGTTAGTCCTGTCCCAGTCAATGTCGCGCTGCAGAGCACGACAGTCGTAAAAACCGATACGGTATGCCGTCCCCCCCCCCNCCCCGGAGACCAGTAGCGCATATAGGTGTGTGTACTTGACTAAAAATACGACTTCCTAAAGCGGTAGTGACAGACCTCTGCAAAACCGCTGATGTAATCCGATAGCAACTGTCAAATTTTTGCACATGAACCTTGCCAGGAAATGTCACTAAAACTGCTGACATCACTACAGTGCAGTGTGTGTCAAAAGTACAAGTCCCTAAGCATCGCATGATGAGACCTGCATATTTCATCGATGAAGCATAAACGCCTTTTAGCCGCAAAACAAGCTGCCAAACGGAGGAGGAAGGGAGTCAAACCCTGCCAAACCCTTCCTGCTACGCCCCTTTTCAATCACCACCATGCAAACTCTCTTGCTTCTCTCCTTCAACTGCACACAAACCATAAAAACCAGTCGAACCGCCAAAAAAGCCACGGACATGGGACCCACAGGCCCGTGACTCCATATGCAGCATCACCACACAGGTAATAGAAGGTCACTGCCAGAGCGCGCCCTGCCCTAATTGGAGGGTTCCTATATATAATGTATCAATTAAAAGAAGGGACTTGGGCAGGATGCTGATTATTTTGATGGGGAGGCACAGGGATTAGGCGAAAGCGGCAGAACCGCGCGGGACAGCCGCACAGGAAGTGGGCGCACAGTGCCTTCGGGGCGCCATCTTCTTCTTCATATTGCGGGATGATGATGCTGCTTCTGCTTGAAACAACGGAGGTTGCCTTCGGGGCATGTTTTCAAACTTTGGGAAGGTGGTTTTAGATACTTGTTGTTCAGGTTGCTGCACATCAGGAAGGAGGAGCCCTAATGAGAGAGGGGGGGGGGGGGGGGCTNCTGAATAACTGCAACCAGCATGCAGCCATGCAATCTTGACTGGTATGCCCTCGAGTCGTCCGGAATATTGAATTAAACTGGGCCTATTTATCAGTTAGCGTAGGGCAGCAGCACATGCCCTTACACCCGAGTTATCCCGCTAAGTTATTACGCCACACTATGTTTCTTTTTTGCATATAATATACGC
The DNA here is from genome assembly GCA_000934665.2 of Catajapyx aquilonaris. Classification (NCBI taxonomy): domain Eukaryota; kingdom Metazoa; phylum Arthropoda; class Diplura; order Dicellurata; family Japygidae; genus Catajapyx; species Catajapyx aquilonaris. The sequence goes on from KZ538570.1 coordinate 60,890, forward strand.
TCACGATACATCATGCGCCTACTTGCTTATTCTGCCAACACGGATGATTTTGTTCTCGATTGTTAGAAAGCAGGATAACTCGCCTGGAAGGGAATACCTAACCTACTATAGTGGCGCCACGATCCGATGGCAGCAAAAGAGCGCATCACTAGCCCACTAGCTTATCTTGCTGACGTGGGAGATTCTGTTCTCGATTGTTAGATAGAAATCACGGTAAACTGCCTGGAGGGGACATTAATGGTGTCGTACTGGTGGCGCCACGAGCCTCTGGCGGCAGAATTTGCAACCAATACATCTGTCGATTCGCTCTTTTGCCACCATGAGCTGGTGGCGGCACCAGTACGACACCATTAATGTCCAGCATTGTTACAATCGTGGAAATGAGTAAGGTAGCAGACCTGAAGCTTCATGTCTGTTACCTTCTGTGTTTACTCGCTAGGTGACATCATGCTACATAATTGTAGTCATCCGGTAATATCTTGATCCATGAAAATATTCCTGTTGGCTTTTCCCCTCTTCTCTCTCTCTCTCCAAAATCCCCC
>KZ538571.1:0-34296 GCA_000934665.2 Catajapyx aquilonaris
AAAAATTTATTTGCGAAATTAGTTCCAACCAACGTAATTTTGGCGAAACAATAAAATTGCGAAAAAAATTGGCGTCGAAACCAACTGCAAAATTATCGCATAGTACAGTGCAATAAGCACATCTGGCACAGGACCAAACTTGTCAAGTAGGAAGGCCTTCACTATAAGTCATGCAAATGTAATAATTAATGTACTGTACAAGTGCAAAAATCATGTAATGGCATGTAAGTGCTGGCCGCAGTGTTATGGGGGAGGTCAATAATCTCTGCAAGGATTGTTATGTAATGTCTGCTTGGCAATGATTCTGAAGTTAGATGACTCAAGATGATTTATGAAGGACTAATTGAAGCTGCATTTAATGATATGTTTACGACTGTAATTGAAAAAGGCTTCATGTGCCATGGGAGCCGGACTCAACCGACAGTTTATAATTTTTGTTAATTGACGGTGGAAATAACTGCACAATGAGGTATGTCTCCAAGCCTACCACAAGATAACTCATTCTTTTAATGTTCTACTTCAGTGAAGTTGTAGCATTCGTGGGCATGAAGGAACCAATTGACAAGTGCGAAACAGACATTTCTTGCCCTTTCTAGCACTGTTACATTTTTCATGACCCGGGGGCAGTGACACCAATTTGGACAGAGTTGTTGATGACAGGGTCCTTTTTATGTGGAAGTGTTTGAATGTAGTAGCCGACTGGGACCTGTCTGGCCGGATCAGTTTTTTTTTCCCATTCCTTTTGCCATCTCCTTTCATTTACGTGTGTGATTTTTTTCTCTCAACCCGGGCCCCTATCAACAAGTCTTGAGCAGAAACATCCATCTTGGCAAGCCCCAACTGCCTTCTTTTGATGCGGAGTAATCGGGCATGTCGCGAATGAGGTCCTTGGCTCTCCGCGCCCACCATGCCCTTAAGGGAAAAAATAGTGTGTCTCTCCTCCTTCCTCGCTCTTTAGATGAGGTCACATTGATTATTTGCTGTGTTTTTTATTGCAGAGGCTGCTGGCAACTTCGCCCATGGGATATGTGCCGTATTCACCCAACACATCTCAGGGAGGAGGAGGGCTTCTCACCACAGTGGATGGAAATTCCACAGTACGTTTTGCTTCAGTTTACTGGAGTATGTTGTGCTAATGAGCCCGGTGTTTTCCAGATGCGGTCTGAGACGTCAAGCACTACTTGGGAAAGACAAGCTTCAAGGGATGGGATGGTTCCTTCTGCAACGCCGCCAACTCCTTCTTTTCCAGTGCATCCGCACACGCCATACGCAAACCAGGCTTCTCCTACACCTGCAGGATTGCCGCCCCGGAGTCCACCTGCCGTTCGGTGAGTTTACATCGACGCCAGCCTAATTGCTAACCATTAACCATCTCGCTAACTCTAAAAATAGTCGCTCCTTTGCCGGAGTGCCCATGCAAAGCAAATCTATCAGGAAGTGGCCTTCCTCATCCTCCATATCCAGGTGAGCTCAAATTGGAGGACGTGCAGTTGAACTTGCATGACAGGGATCATAATGCGCAAATATTTCAAGAGTTTGGGGTTGCACAGAACGAGTCACAACCATTCCGACACCAACGTCAGTTTAAATAAAAACAGTGGGCAAAGTGTCAGGCTCTGTGCCAACATTCGCATGTTAAGGCGCTGTAATAATATCTCATTGAGATAGGTCCAAATTAGAAGCCCGTGTCCTTTGCTCTGACGGTGACATTCTGAGCGCTGTGACTCAGTTTGTAAATAATGTGACATGGAGAATCCGTCACGGTTCAGACGCTCGAGTTATGCAAGTTCAACTGTGGTTTGCTCTCATGCATGCAACGCACGTGACACATTGGGAATAACCCTTCACAATTGCTTCAATGAAAGGAGCCCCTTCGCTGGCAAGTAGGTGTGGGCAATAACAGTTGCCATTCATAGCACGGGAGAGGAAACGGGATCCTCAGAGTCAAAACTCCCACTCCTAGGGTGGGAGTGTGAGGAAGGAAGAGCAGCTCCTAAAAAGAAAAGCACTTCCCTGCCAACACAAACAGCAGCAATGCCAAACCAGAACATTGAACCCCCCATCCTGCAGTTTCCGGGACTCGGATGACAACAAATTGTTCTTGTTTATTTCGCAGCAAGGAACGGTCGCCCTCGCCACACAATGTACGGATCGCATATGTGGACGCAACTCCTCAACCACACCACCACAACAGCTACAATTATGCTTCGGACTCTGCTGCTTCTCCGTCACCTTCCCCCGCCCCATCTTACTACACGGGCCTATCCAGACGCTCCTCTTTCCATGAGATGGTGGAGGTCAGTCCAGCAAATGTCAAGTTTGCAAGGGACGTATCTCGTTACTGGTACAAGCCGCACATTTCCAGGGAGGAAGGTTAGACACTGCCCATTTAACAAAATGAAAACGGCCCATTTTGCATGTTACGAACCCATAATAATTTTCACAGCCATTGCGATGCTGAGGAACAAGCCCCCAGGAACATTTGTGGTTCGCGACTCCAACTCGTTCCCAGGAGCGTATGGCCTAGCTCTGAAGGTGGCCACCCTTCCGCCAAACGTGTCAGGAAAGCACGGGGACCCAGGCGACGAGCTGGTTCGCCACTTCCTCATTGAACCAACACCAAAGGGCGTCAGGCTCAAGGGATGCGCAAACGAGCCAGTCTTCAGTAAGTAATCTCCGCATCTTCTTATGATAAAACGGCTCCCTCCCCTGTAAAAAAAAGTGCACATATTAATTTTTATCGAGACGATGTGATGGACTTGCCAAACCGGGAAGAGTGGAGTGGAATTTATTATCTTGGGCACTTTTTTTTATATTGCAATCAGGGTGCAGAGTAATAGGAGGGGGCGGGGCTGAATTTCATTTTGCCTGAGCAGTAGCAGTTAAGTGATCAGGTTTGACTGGTGGAATTTTAATGACATTGTTAGGTCGTACATCTGGTTGATGATATTGTTTGGCATTCGGCACTCACCGTATTTTTATAAAACGTGACTTTTTTCCAGCGTCACTATCAGCACTGGTGTACCAGCATTCGGTGACGGCTTTGGCCTTTCCCTGCAAGCTGCTGCTTCCGGGCGACGACCTTTCCAACGAAATTCTGGATATACGCACAACAACAGCACAACAGCTTTTGGCTCAAGGAGCTGGTCAGTTAATTACATACATTACAGCTGCATGTTGCAGGGGATGACATAATGACATGATCCAATAAGTGTAAAATAGTACCATCCGTAGTGGCGTCATCACTTTAAGTTGTGGAACTGTGCGATGAATAAGAATTAGTTGGATGACTAGCATATGTAACATGCGGACCATTTTTGTTGAGGTTGAATTTGCATTGTAACTCGGTACATTGTTGTCCACAGCTTGCAATGTCCTGTTCCTCTTCACAATGGACACAGAGTCTCTCACAGGACCACAAGCAGTGAGAAAGGCCATTGGGGTTCTGTTCATATCTCGACCCCTCCCAATGGCCACCCCTGTCCACTTCAAGGTGTCTGGAGCAGGGATCACCCTCACGGACAATCAGCGCAGGCTTTTTTTCCGGTACATCTCTTTGCTTTTTGATGGGTGTGGAAGTGTAGTAAACATTCCCTTACTTTTTCCACAGGCGACACTATCCAGTGGCTGCCATATCTTTTTGCGGGTTGGATCCGGAAGACAGGCGATGGAGCCAGAGGTCGGAAGAAACAGGGATGCCAGTCAGCTCAAAGTATGTACTTGCGCTATTGCAAATGAGCTGTGTGATTACAACCTGTATTTTTTCACAGCCGAATATTTGGATTCGTGGCGCGCAAGCCAGCCTCCCTGTCGGACAACCAGTGCCACCTGTTTGCAGAGCTGGAGCCAGGCCAGCCCGCAGCAGCCATCGTCAACTTTGTGGCAAAGGTCATGATGTCCAGTGGGGCTAACAAGTCATCAGTTGTCTGAAAGCACTCACGGATGGGTGCGTTTGCCTTTATAACAAAAGAGGAGTAGTCTGGCGTTGCAATATTTGTTATGAGCCCCCCCATGCAGATTGTAATTGTCGTTGGGGTTGAGGGTGAACAGGGTGCAGATCTTTTTAAATGTACAGTTTTCTTGCCTCCTGCATTCTGACTGACTTCACACACTTAACCAGTTTTTTTTTTTCTTCATCTCTTGCCTGGAAATAGTTCACCCCAGATTCCCAGCAATCACTCCGCAGCGTTTTTTCATAGCAGTATAACTACTGTACTAAGAGACTTTAAATATTGTACTTGGACGTAACAATCGCTGGTACTAATCTTAATTTTTTTTTGTTCTAACGGAGGCATTGCTCTGATTACGAGCTTCTGACTTTAAAAATGTATCGTGTTGAAGAGCTGTATATTTCTAGAAGCCTGCCAATGAAACGGTGCTAAATTAATAACTTTCAGTATATTTAGCAAGGTGAGCTGCATTTTTTCCTCTCTCTTATCTCGACAGGATATGTGCAGTCGTACTCTTGTTACATAAAGACAAATCATTGTATGTGGTAGTTGTTATCTGTTGGCTTGAACGTTGCTGACAAGAGTTGCTGCCTTCTCAGGATGCTGTACAGCTATCATTAGAGGACATCCCCTCCCAAGATGATCATCCTTTTCTATTGTAGGCCTATCTTTTTTGGACATTGCAATACATGTCTTCTGGCACTAGTCCTGGTTTGTTCTGCTTATTTTTTAAATCCGTGACTGTCTATTCCCATGTAAAAAGCTGAGGAACAGGTATAGAGTCGAATGAGAAGACTGCATCGTCTGGACATCAGCCGACAGCAGTCACCATGAAGACCGTGATCCAGCCGAGTTACAAGCGGTGGCGGGCACAGCTCACTGAAAGATCAGCTTTGCTAACAGCTAATCCGCTAACTGAAGACTTTGACTTCGCTAAATCGGCACCAAAATGTCGTTCCTAGTTAAATGATATTATTGGGGGTTTAAAAGTCATGCGCAAATTGGCAAGAAAAACGGGAGCGTAGCCTAAAAAGTGCACATACCACTCCACTGCCTAACCAAGGTGGCAACAGACGTCAGCAGGCCGTTGCCTCGTGGCATTCGATTCGGCTCCAGTTAAAAGACAGACAAAACTATGCAGCTGTGGAACGTACGTGTTCTCCAACAAAAGTAATTGAAGTCACAGACAAGAATTTTAAAAAGGGAGCTTGTTACAATTTACTTCAAATGTACTGATTGTGTACTAGAAAGAATTTATTTCATTCAATCCCATTCATGTAACAATGACCAGGCACCAACTTAACACCACCTTCCAGATTAATAGTAAGTGCTTTTTATGTCAAAATACTGCGTGCACATCAAGTGCACATGAAAAGAATTTTTAAATCGTTCCCTTGTAAGTCCAGAGATAATTCAGTGCATAATTTTACGAGAAATTTTGCAGTTGAAGGGAAACTGACCCCAGATTCAAAACGTACCAGACCATGATTGGACTTTATTTAAATAATCTGCAAAGGTTCTGTGATGACCTGTCCTAATTGTCTGGTTTAAAAAAAAAAATCTACAGCAATTAAATACTTGAATGTTGAGACATTGAGTGTGAATAAACATATAATTAGGGGGGGAGAATTCCACTTTTATTATGATTAACTTTGTTATTAAAGCGTTTTGAACGTCAGCGCGCGAAGGGGAAGTTGTTCGTCGAAGGCCACCACCTGTCGGCGTGATGTTGCACTGCGAGACTGGTGTCGCCATCTGTTCGCCTTGTGATCCAATCACGTGGTGGTGACTGTTCCACCGATAGACAGGAACAGGTCAAGTGTGGTCTCTGGCCAAGGGCGATAGTCCTTTCCTCCTCCTGAGAGCCATAGTCCTACCCGGGTGACAGTCCCAGGCAGGCCCACGCCCCAGAAGAAGAAGAAGAAGGGAGGAGACTGGAACGAGAGTAGCCCCGCAGATGTCCGGATTCGACGAGAATCCCTTCGGGGAGCCGAACGTAGACAACCCTTTCGCGGTAAGCCACCAACAACGTTCCATTACATTATATAGAACAGCAGAATCTCACAATAACTTCATTTTGGGCGGCAGGACCCGGCTGTGCAGCAGGTCACCCGCAACACCAACAATGTGCAGAGAGGACTGGAGGACTACAACCCTTTCGCCGACCAGCCACAGGCCGTCGGACCGGTACGACTGGGGCATACCCACAAACATTCCGCTGCCAGGCTTCTCCCTAAAGAGATGGGAACAATTATTAAGCTACAAGGAGTCATTGCGGCTCTTATCCATGATGGATGTCACATGACCTGGCTAATTACTCACACTGCCATTATATGTACACTCTTATTGTGGCATATTCTTATCTTAGACTGTACCCACGGAAGTTCACAGCCAAGCACGACACTTTTTCACTTTCAATTTGTTGCTTGACATGTGTCGATTGTACTTATGTACACCGAGGCTCAAGTCCGGACAAAGTTCGTCAAGTCCGACTGCGACTGAAGGCCAGTCCAAGTCTATTGTACACTTTAGCATCAAGTGACTAACCCCTCGTATTGTGTATAGCACTAAAAAATATTCGTAATACGATTTTTCATTGTTTCAATGAAAAATTGTCTTCCTTTTCGCGTGATATAGTACCGTAGTTATAAACAGCTGATGTAGAACAAAGAAGCACAATGTAGCATCTACTGGGATGAATGGGATTCAGTGTTGCATAGTTTGGCGATGTCCAGTTTTATTGTGAAGCTGCAGACAAATATATGGTTCGATGTCGAAGCGAAGCCTGTGTTTGGTTTTAGTTGCTGCATTGGCAGAAAATCCTGATTCACACGAGTGGTGGCAAAAGGAACAAGCTCAGAGTTTTAAATTCATGTTTTAAACTTATTAGCAAAAATTCTGAATGCCAACTTATTTTGGAATGCAATTTTCAAATATGGTGTCTAATGTAATGCCTATGAGGCACTCATATGAAGTTGATGTCAGGCAGGCCGTAACCACAAATGCATATTTCTGCTATGTTTCCTCCTATGCTGTTGGAAAATACAGGAATTGCTCAGACATCGTAGTTGCTCATGAATGTCACCCAAACGCCTTATGGTGCCTCCGAGTGAAGTTCTTCTTGTAGTGCTTTAGTAAGTGGAAAACATTCAAGGCTACCACCTTCAATGAATTCCGTCCATAACTGCAGTTGTGTCGTTTGCATCAAAAACTGTAAGAACCTTCTCTTGCAGACATATTCATTTCATTTATCTTGACCAAAATATCTGCTAGTTACACGAGTTCGCAGAGACACTATTAATCAGTCAATAAGTTTGCCAAATGTAGGTTGTGATCCATTCAACGGCATGTGGACTATTCTCTGAAAAAGTGCCCTGTCGTTCTTAATGCTTCTACGGAGCCCAGTTTGGGAACAGGGGACCATACCAATCGTGGTGGATAAATTAAATCGGGGTAGTTTGTTCTCCCGTGGATTGCATGTCTATGGACAGAGCCAATCAATATCTTGGAGGGAAGAGATCATTAAATGTTTACTTTTGATTTGTTCTGTGCATCTATATTGTCAAGGTCGTCCTTTGATTGAAAGTTGATTTTGATGCTGGCTTTGGAAGGCGGATGACTTTGTGTGTCGACAGTGTCAATTTGCATAAAACATTAATTTGAGAAGCAGGAAAACTAGTTCAAACATGTCCTTGAGCGTTATCACTGATTCGATCCCTTCATTTCCCCAGCAGGTCAGAGGAGCGGCGAATCCTCCGCAGTACCAAGTCCCAGGCGGCGTCCAGCAGCCAGCAGTGATGCAGCCCACGTCCACCACAATGGACCACCACCCCTCCGCAATCCCACCCCCAGGCACCACCCAGGCCCCTCCCCCGTACACACAGTCCGCCCAGCAAACAGTCAACACTGCCGAGCTGCAACGCAGGCAGGAGGAGCTGGAGAGGAAAGCACAGGAGCTGGCTCGCAGGGAAGAGGAGCTCAGGCAGGCCCCATACAACGGTAAATACCTGCCATCGTATGCCCACGTATCGTTACTGACGGATCCGCCTCTTACAGTGCGGACGAACAACTGGCCTCCCTTACCGGCCAAGTTCTGCATGCAGCCTTGCTTTTACCAGGACATAGGGGTGGAGATACCGCTTGAGTTCCAGAAGGTGGTTCGGCTTCTGTACTACCTCTGGATGTTCCACACGTTCGTCCTGTTCCTCAACTTCCTGGGCTGCCTGGCCCTGCTGGTCCAGGAGGGGAAGGGAACCACATTCGGACTGTCCATCATCTACCTGATCCTCTTCACGCCTTTCTCCTACGTCTGCTGGTTCCGGCCTGCCTACAAGGCTTTCCGGAGCGACTCCTCCTTCAACTTCATGGTCTTTTTCTTCGTCTTCTTCTTCCAGCTGGTCATCTCCGTCGTCAACGCCATCGGGATACCAGACATGGGCTCATGGTGAGTTGGACACTGCCAACTAAAGCTAATTTATGAGATACATTGCATGTTTAAAATCGTAAAGCACCACATTACATGCCCTGTTGTAGTACAATTTTCAGCCATTTTGCAATGTGCCCAATATTGGTTGTACTTCTTGTCGTCTAGAATAGTACAGAGTCCATTATTCCTGCGTACCATTCATAGTCAGCTCAGACAATAATTGCGCAAAAAATTGCTTGACGTTTGTTACCTCTGTAACGAAGCTGTAGCGAACAATATGACACCTCAAAGCGAGATGCTAATGGCCAGTTCACGTTAGATCTTGCCTGAATCGCCAACATAGATCGGTGGAAGACGATTCGCTAACGTTGTGTCCGACTAATGAGTTTTGGTCCACAGCGGCTTCATCGTTGGGATAACGACCTTCAATTCGGAAGCAAGAGTGTCCACTTACGTGGTTGGGGGGATGGTCCTCGTAATTGCCTTTGGTTTTGCAGTGGAGGCCCTGCTCACGTTCCTCATGCTGGTCAAGGTAAACAGACGGGAGATTACCAACAAAAGGGTTGGGCAACCTGACATCCGCAACGGTCACTTGCGGTTGTCAGTTTCAGCCTGCCTTTCCCACTCACATTTTTTGCTTTGGCCAGTCTTCAGTTGGACCCTCCTCTACTTACCTGCAAAAAAAAATATTTCGCACGGTTGGGTTTCATTTTTTAACTTATTTGTCCCCCTCTCTCGCCAAACCCACCACCCCCCAATCCTTTCCATCCCCTTTCCATCTTTTAAAAAAAAACAGTGGCTGGGTGGTTGTTGGGACGGAGTTTTCACATGGGCACACAGCCCTCGGCATCTTTCTCCTGTTGGTCGCCCTCGCGGAGACCTCCGAGATTGCTGCCGTGGCCCTCGCTTTGATATGGGTACGTAAGACGCAACAACCCTTTGTTTTGTCTCTTTGTCTGTCGGGTCACTATTGCGCTTCCTGTCTCTTCTCTGTCCCAATCCTTCACTCTTTTACACATTGCTGCCGTCTTACTAGGGCAGGATGGTGTTTCATGTGTAAATTTTACATATTGTACCAAGCCGTTGGATTCTGCTGAAATCGTCAGCCTCAGAAACGACCCTTTGTGCTATCTGCCTTTCAACCAAATGAAGTGATTCTAGCATAATCCATCGATACGGCAGCGTTTGGCTACGAAAACATTCCTGCCCTGGTTGTACAAGTCGCTTTCGGGCGTGCATGGAAGACTAATTGGCACAACTCCCTCCTTCCGCTTCGTCCTGCTGCTTCTGCTTGGTTCGCTTCCGACTTGCTCAGCCTAATCTGCTTCCCTGTTTTACACCAAGGTGCATCGCATCTACCGCAGCACAGGGGCCAGTTTTGCCAAGGCCCAGCAGGAGTTCACGTCCGGAGTCCTGCGCAACGAGCACGTCCAAAGCGCCACGGCTGACATTGCAGCCGGAGCCATCCGGCAACAAATGTCCAACTCCCCCCGGTACTAACCGCTTAAAACCAAACGCTCATTTTGCATCAAGTCAACACTTTACAAAGAGCGTGCATGGATAAAATGGGAAAGGGGGGTTTAAATGAGAGGGGAAAAATATGTGGGGAGCCCGTAATTTATTACTCGTCATTAATTCCATGCAGAGCCTGTGCAAGAGAGAGAAAATGAAAAAAAAAACTCATCTTTTTCCCCCTTGTTGTTTGTTTATCTGGCTACTTGTAGGCTAGTGTTTCTTGTTAACCTGATTTATGGACTTTGAAAAAAATCAATATCATGTACTGTACTTTATAAACAATGTGGAAGTGACTTAATATTGATCTACTGTAGGTTTCAGGGATGAAAGTTTGTCAGGAACAGAGTCGACTCATTGCACCTGTTATAGGAAGTCAAACTGTAATCGACTCGAAGCAAAGCCGCTTTTGAATAAACCGTTAATTATGAACATTCCATATTATCCAGAAAAATTACTTCACCTTCCTACGATGGTTGCAAGTGGTTCGATCCTTGGTCCCATTTTTTTGGAAGGCTAGCAAATCTGTAATCGTCGCCTGCTGTGCACGTGATAAGGTTTCGCATTGTATTTTTCTTAAAAACCACCTCCGCTTTTCATTTCCCAAGACGCTGAGGATGTGCAAGGGAAGTCGTCATGGGAAAGGAAAACCCACCAGCAAATCCCTACCCCAACCCCCCCTTGAAAGGAAATTGCAAATGAATCCGGTGTCATCTGGCATTGATTTTATTTAACTCACCAGAACAAATCTCGCATTTTATTGTTTATCATTACCTCCGACTTCTCTCTACTTTGCGTCTTTGCTCTGTGTCGACGACTTGGATTCCCTCAGGGAGGCAGTGCGACGCCTTCGCCGGAGAGCCAGGATCTTGTCCTTCTTCTCCTTCTGCCGTTGGGCCAACAGCTTTGCATAGTCGGCTGCATCCTCCTTGCGCTTCAGTGCACGCTTGTGCTTCACCGTGCGCAGATGACGCTTGCGCTGGAACAAGACAGTAGCAATTTAGCCGCAAGTCAATTGAGAACAGACAAATGTCAACGGCTGGACCAACTCGCTGCCTACAAGAGCAGCAACGATAGCGATCCTGCAGTTATTAATCTCCACAGCATAAACGCCAACCAGGCCATGCAAGCACCTGGTTGGAGCTGGACTGTGGCACGTAGCAATGCGCAAGAAACATCAGTTACCTGCAGAACCCTGGGCGTGATGAGTCGCTGGATCTTGGGCGACTTGTACCTCTGCTTCTTTCCCTCCTTCTTGGGCAGGGGACGCTTCATGACAAAGAGACGCACGTCATCCTCCTTGGTCAGGTTGAACAGGCGCCGGATCTTGGAAGCTCGCTTGGGCCCCAGGCGTCGCGGGATGGTGGTGTCCGTCAGCCCAGGGATGTCCGTCTCCCCCTTCCGCACAATAATCAGCGACAGCACGCTCAGGTTACTGTCGACGATGCATCCGCGCACAGACTTCCTCTTGCGCTCCCCATCCCGACGGGGCCTGTAGCAAGAATGCCCCTTGGACATCAACAACCGGACACGACCTGCCAAGAAAAAAAACCCAGAATCTCATCAAATCGCATGCCCACTAATTACGCATCCACCCTCCATTAATTAAGCAGCAATGTCATCAATCCCCGGCACCTCATCCCACCAGGATTCGACCGCCGACAACCGACATTTTAATCTCCACAACGTAAACGCCAACCGGGCAACAACATACACCCACTTGGAGCTGGGTTGTGGCCTACTATCAACCACCACTAAACAATCATCCGGCTAATTACTAACTTATCAACCGTTAAGTAGCTAAAATTTCACATACTGTTATTTTAACACATTTAATTTATCTACAAGTTTAAGCTATTATTTGTCGCTATTGAACGCATCGTTTAGCTGTTATTCAGCCGTCATGCAGCTACATGAGTCACTGACTGTTAATATGAATGATTAGTTGTTAATGAAAAGGAGGCTGACCGCTTGTGAGGACCCCTTGCTTCATGGGGAAGCCTTGCTTGTCGTTCCCTCCGGTGAGGCGAAGGAGGTAGCCCTTCCACTCGTCCCCCAGCGGGTCGGCCTCCAGCTCGGCCCCGATCCTCTTCTCGTAGAACATCCGCAGCTTGTGGTCATCGTTGATCTCGAACAGCTTCTGGCAGCCCGTCGCCGGGAAGGCCACGTTCAACTATATGCAGTGGGAGGGGAAAGGGAAGAAGACCATGAGTGAGGGGGGGCATGCGGGCCATCGGAATCTGGGTCCATCCGGGGGGAGGGTCTGGCCCAGGGGTGCACCCGTGTGGATGGGGTTGTGCAGGGTGGAACGGAGCATGGTTCGAGGAGGGGTAAGTCCGTGATTGGAATCGTGGGAAGAGCAAGAGGGGAAATGGAAAAGGGACTCTCACCTTCATGTCGGTGGTCTCGCTGCAGTCACCGACACATCAGAAGCGGAAATGAAGCCGGCTGCAGGGTTGCCAGGAGGAGCAGCACTTGCACTCACCCGCGGCCAGGTGGCGTTGCTGATGAGCCTGTCTGGTGGGGGGGGGTTGCCAGATCAAGCATTAGTCCATGTCCTTAAGGGCTACAGGACAACCGCTGTTACAACTAGCGGTTATTGTCCACATTTTTTTGGTCCAAATGTAAACTCTGTGTGCAGGCTGTTCACTGCGGCGAGAGGTCACTGCTATGCATCAAACTCATCCCCGGGAGAAAACCTGCCCAATGGCCCGATTAGTAGTACAAAAGTTGTTTTTTTTTTTTCCAGGGTCATATCGACGCGAATTCTGTTGGCACCATTGGGCATACGTCCTGACGGGGTGGGCACGGGGTGGGTGCCAATCGGGCAATGGCGACCATTTCCAGCTTCGACATGGTGTGCAGCACTGTGCAGGGATATACAACTGATGGCGTGGCAAGGACGGCAAGCCGTCGTACCGGTATGTCATAATAGGACTAACATACATACAGTTTCATCAGGTTCATTAAGTAGACTTATCCATGAGAAGTAACGTGCCAATGGGGGACAGTCAAATTGGGGTGAATTTAATTGCAGAAGAATAATGTCCCCGTTAAATGCATTTTATGATGCAGGATGGGGTTTGTGGTGTACTGCTGGGAGACAAACATCGTTGACACCATCAAGGACGTAGGCCACTGCTGCAGACTGCAGTCACGTTGGTCGCAATAAGGCACCCCGGACAAGGATGAGGCTCAATGAGTTGCGGCATATACATCCAGTGAAAAGTCCTTAAAAAATTTGGGCTGGGTAACCGACTTTAATTTTGAAAAATATCCGTCATTTTGGAGATTGCAAAAAATTGCGATTACATGAGAACTGTAGGGCGTAAAATGATTCTGCTTGAGCTATTTTGGTTTAAATGCTTTCTCAAACTTGAACTATATAATGACAGCCTAAATTATTCAAATATTTTAATTTTATTTGCGTATATAAATGTGACCAAAATACATTATACAAGGAGTGTCAAGTATTTCGATTTTCTTGAAAAGTCATCATTCATCACACCTACTCTGAACAATTTGCAAGTCAGCTTATGGAAGAAATAATAAGTTTCAATTCGTATGTTGGCATGATTTAGGATTAATACCGGCACAAATTATAATTAGAATTTTGTCATCTACTGCCTTTCCTTGTACTGACTGATTTATGCTTGACAGGTTCGCTATCATGACTCCGATGAAGCCTACCACTTTACTTTGAGATGACTTCCTGCCTAGCTGGGATGCAGCCTGCAGAGTGTGCTGTACAAAACAATTCAGGTGAGTGCAATGCATCTATCTATACATGCCTAATTATTTGGAGTTAGCTCAAGAAGTGTCACATCTTTCTGACCAAGCTTGCCATATCATGCATGATATGTGAACTTGGAGCATACCAAGCTGTTTGTCATGTCTTTTACATGGTTGCTAATAGGTGTTCAGGTCAAAAATGACACAAATGTGTGTTGTCATGTTTTTCCACCACACCCCTCAATTCTGCATTATTATTTGACTGCCCGTTATTATTGGCTCACATTGCCGTCAAATTGAGGTGTTTTCCATTCACTTAAATTCGTAGGAATAATGTTGTAAAATTTGCGGATTAATTTCACTGCGAAAAGGATGGGGTACACCCCCGTTCGCTTCAAGTGTTAACTGCCATTGGATGTCCTGCCCAGTGACCTTATTCCAAATCTTTTAACTCTTCTGCAGCAACTGTCCTCACTGTGGTGGTCTTCTGCCTAGAGCCGACAGCTGAACTGCGTATTTCGTACATCAGATGCTCCAACCTTGACTGACCTTCACCTAGTCTGGAGAGCAATATTATACATGGTGAGCGTTCCAGCTGTAACCTCCTTTTGCATTGCAGGAGCCCTGTAGTTATATTCCAAGTGCCAGACATTATCTTTGCATTATGTTATTTTGGACTGGAGCCAGAAAGTAAATGTCATTAAGAAGAAAATGTCATTATTGAAAGATTGCATAAGCTTGGTTAGTTCCTCAAAATTGAAATGTTGATTTTGCATGACATTGGATTAATTACTAGGCTGCAATAAGTCGAGTCAAAATTTTCCTGAATCTTTTACATTCAGTTATCTCCATGGAATATCCTTGAATTTTTTGAAGTAAATCCAAATTCACCTGATTAATAGTTGGCAATGTCAGTACAATGTTATTAGCTGCCATGATCAGTTAAGAGCATTTTCATGGTTACAAGTTAAATGTACTACTGTATTCTAACTTTCTAAGGCTGATTGGGGAGATTTCAAGATTGCATGTGATGCTAAGTCATGATGAGCAACTATCACATGTAGTGCCCATTTTGGCTTCAGAATATGTCAGTTTGCACGATTTCTTTTCCAACCAAAAACATTTCTGTAATACTCTGCCAGCATATGTAATTTGTAGCATGTAATTTAGCATTCCATGCTCCCAGTTAATACATTATTTTCAAGCCACACTACAGCAGTAATTTGTATTATTATTCACAGATGTGAATAGTGGCACCTTAATGTGCAGTGTTGAAGGCAATAAAAGTAACTATTTAAATGAAAATATATGGCTGACACACATTCAAAGACATATTCAAAAACTGAGTTTCAATTTTTCACAGAAATATTTGTCCAATTAATGTTGCAGATCTATTGCACTAATAAGCTGCTTATTATTAGGCAGTTACTCTTTCAAAGTTACTCATAATGGTTCAAAAGCACTAGCTGCTAATATTAGGCCGAATGGAATCACATGTCCAAGCTCTTCAAAGCAATGAATTTTCCATTGCAAAATGACTAAATGCAAACATTGGCATCGACCTTGAATGATTGAATTCATTTTTGCAGCCTTTATTAAGAATGGGTACATGCAACCTAGTATTAGTAGCTTATTCTCTTTGATAACCACTCAATGTAACTGTGCACATGTCATATGCATGGCAATAAAAGCATACAAGTACCACAAAGAGGCAATGATCACCCTCAACGAGAGTTGAAGTATTACTCTCATGTGACCTTGGCTCATTCATTACACTTTGCAGATGATGCATCTGATTGATTGGTCTCTGGACATCACCTGCCTGATTCCGCCAAACCAACAATGACTTTGGCCTCATCCAAATGAACTTCAGGAATCAAGCCATGTGCTATCCTGGCAGACCAGAAATGGACATGGTAAGCATTACTCTTGCACATTGTAGAGATATTGGTCAGTACAATCATGGAAAAATGCTTCTCGATGCTAATTTTTCCTGTTGAGATTATGGTTGGGAAGTAAATTACATTCTAGCTATTGCGACAGTCTGTGCCAAGCAGATGTTACTTTCCAGAAATGAGGGGTGCGGTGGAAAAATGTGACAACCCACGAAAGTGTAATTTTTCTAGAGAGCGAATTGAAGTTTGCCCTCAAATCATGTGGAATGAGGGTTTAGGTCTAGTCCTTGTTGCCGTGCATGATACGTGAACTTGGAGCATACCAAACTATGTGTCATGTCTTTTACATAGTTGGTAGACCTGTGTTTATAGGTTAACAATGATGACAAAAATGGGGGTTATCACCTTTTTCCACAACACCCCTCAAATCATTATGCAACCTGATGCAACAAAAATTGTTAAGTTTATTTTCCAAGTTTGTTCTTTGAGTCATGAGACTTTAATTGTTAGTTACGCTTCTGATGAAGTTGCTAGTCGTACTTGTCTAGTGTGATGTCAGTACGATTCTAAGGCTGAATACAGGCAGGAGATTTTTTGAAAAAATTGATGCCACTAAGAGATGAGCAACTATCAGTTTATTGGGCTCATATGTAATGGCATTCTGGCATCAAAATATGACTGCTTGTAAGATTGCTTGCAAACGATCACATTTCTATACTGCAATAGGCCACTACATAAGTGCTCATGTAACTGAGCTTGAATGATCCCAGTTAATAATGTATGCCAAGTCATACTACAGCAGAAATTTGAATTATTATTATTCACAGATGTGAATAGAGGCAACTTAATGTGCAGTGTTGAAGGCAATAAAGGTAACTAATTAAGTGAAGATATTTGGCTGACACACGTTCAATATGTCTTTTCAGTTCTTGAGCACCATTGGACCTAATTGGCAAATTATTAATCCAATACGTAAGTCGTAACTGGATCCATTGGTTTTCATTCGCCATTAACTTCCTATTTGTCTTACGTCCATTGTTTTCAGTTTATTAACTTCCTATTTGTCTTACGTCCATTGTTTTCAGTTCGCCAGAGTGAATTAATTTGCCAATTAAGTCAAATGAAAGGTTCTTTGACACATACGCATATCTGCTGAACTGATTGGGTTGTAATTGTGTGTTTGGCAATAGCTGTGACCTTGATTGTATCAAGTGATGATAACTTAATTAATTGCAGGATTTGAAGTACAGTAGTTCAAGACTGCCCACAATGATTATTATTGGTGACAAAGATCTTGATCTTGCAGACGTTCATCCAGTCTCATATATGTGAAGGTTCTGGGTTATTTGCAGGCATCAAACATATCTTGGTGGAATTTGCTGCTAATGGCATTAAAAAGTTCTAAAAGACAAAGCACGTATTGATTGTGTGGCAATGCAACCTATAATTAGTAGCCTAGCTAATTCTTTTGATAACAACTATTGCATATATAACTGTGCAAAAGTCACTGCATGGCTATAAGCACATATGTAATTGCCACAAAGAGGCAATGAGCACTCTCAATGACCTGTCCTATACTCATTACACCTTGCAGAATGATGATGCATCTGATTGGTTCATGACCTGCCTGATTCTGCGAAACCAACAACCACTTTGGCCGCATCTTAATCAACTTGTGGAATCAAGCGATGGGAGGTGCTGTCATCATGCGAGGCTTCAACCCTTCATTTGCCACCTACTATCCTGGCACACCAGACATGGACATGGTAAGCATTATTACAATTATTATTGTACACCTCACGTGTTGAAGTGCTGAGGCTGTGGAAGCCAGTGAATATTGGAAGCTAGTGCTTGGTCATTGAGAACAGTAGCTTTTAGAAGGAAATAATGTTAATTGGCCATTCATTTTGAAGCCTGCAGCTAACCATTATTATGAGGAGTTTAAAGAAATATTGTGTATTGCATTAACACCATACAACATCAGGTGCTTGTTGTGGCCATTTTTGGTAGGTGTGCGCGCGGTAGGTGGTCATAATTATACTCTGTATTTGTCCGAAATGCATATTTTCATCCTGTGATGTCACATTTATCTTGAGTCGTCGTCTCGTCTCGTCTCTTGAGCACCTGTGGGAGCGAGTGGGAGTCATTTGACATGGGCCTGTAGCCACCCCTTTGTTGACGTCATGTATCTACAAGTGAAATCAGCTGCATTGCACAGTCTGTACTAACACATGATCCGAATTTTGGCCTGTAATAGGCTATTAATCAAGTTTCTGCTACCACTGCAATGTTTGAAATGGAATAATTCAGTCTTAAATTCTACATAACATGACGAAATCATTCCAATATGACTGATTGTTATGCAAGGTCATCATAATTAGGATTTGCAGTTGTTTATAATTTTTTCTCGTTTTCTTCACAGGACGTAAGTTTTGGGACAGCTCATTTCAGCATGGAGAATCGGCCTTGGGGATTGCAGATGTG
This sequence comes from Catajapyx aquilonaris, assembly GCA_000934665.2. Taxonomy (NCBI): domain Eukaryota; kingdom Metazoa; phylum Arthropoda; class Diplura; order Dicellurata; family Japygidae; genus Catajapyx; species Catajapyx aquilonaris. The sequence continues at coordinate 18,000 of KZ538571.1, forward strand.
AGTGATGCAACATCCACTACTTCCCGGAGGATGCTTTGGACCAGTCTTTGGAGGCACAATGTGGAAATCCCACTTGGTTCGACGGACAGCTGATTTTCACCCCAATCCTCGTCCAACTCATCTTGGTTGTTCTTCGACTGAGCATTTGCAACTCAACACCCATGGTGAGCATTATATACTTGTACCATTGCGCTGCTGCTATCCCAAGTTGTTTGGCAGTAATTTTTAGGACTACAATGGGGTTTCTCATCATTGAGGCTTACACTTGATGGGAGGATGCTGAGGAAATTTGTTGTAGCATGCCTCACATCCATGGTTTAATGTTAGATTAATAAAATATGGGAAGGCATTAATTCTTGTGAGCACAAAACCCACTCTTGCATCAGATTTCCAGATGGTAAAATGGTTGAATTGCATTTTGAGACATGAAAAAGGCAGAGAACTGTTGCAAAGTGGAGGAAGTTTATTATTTGAAACTGACCAGATTAATGAGATAACAAAATGGTAATTTTCATTAATAAGTGTCCTAGGAGGCTGCAATTAAATATCTGCAGATTTTAAAACTTGATGTAGCTGCAATGTTATAACAGTTGAAGTTATTTACCAATACTTCTCGACTCAACATATTTATACGATTCCTCTTTTTATGATAAGGAAGGTGATGTCATTGGCATTAAATTGTTGTATAGGCCTATACACCACAGCTGGCACCCAATGATTAACTTGAAGTATGTTGTTTAAATAAATTTGCAGTATCAAGTCTCTCATGAATATTGTTCTTTATCATCTGCAAGTCATTTGAGTTCAGCTGGCTAGTTGAAATTATTCTAAGTCTTTCAAGGTCATATTCAGATGAAAAGTTCAAAGCTTTAAAATTTCCCACTTGCATCATGTCCATTTTAATTACCTGCCCCATCCAAGTTTCTCTAGTTTTCTTTTCTTTCTACAGTAGATTGTCAATCATCCTGGAAAGTATGCAAGGATCAAGTAGCCTTTGAAGCAGTTACTTTGAAGATCCTGGAAAAGAGCAGCAGTCAGAAGTTAGTGTGGACATATCTTTATTGCAATTTTTGTACAGTGTATATTGGCTGTAATAAACAGTGTCCTTGCCCCTCCACCTACTGATGGCCATAGGGAGAGGCTTCGATGGATGGGGGCTCATGGGCAATGTAAGCCACGGAGTCTTGAGTCATCCAAGCAGTGTGCTTGGATGACTCAAGGCTCCGTGAATGTAAGCTACGTTGCCTCCCCTTCCCCTATCCTCCCAGGGCTTGCCCTGGGGGGATAGGGGAAGGAGGGCAACGTAACTTACATTGTCCACACATGCACCACCATCCATCAAAGCCTCACCTTCAATGGGGCACATGTGGACAACGTAACCTACGTCATCCACATGCACCCCCATCAGAGGGAGGAGCAGCAAGGGACAGTGAACAAATGAGAGAGACTCACGGGACTCTGAAAATGTTTACAGGGAAAAAGGGAGGAGTCAACAAGACAGGCTCCGCGCCAGCGGACTTTGCGAATGCAGGGGCGGCCGGGGCCGCCCGAAAATACGCCCGGACGACCCCGGCCTTTTTTCGACTAAAACTACGATTTTTCAGCCTGCAAGTTTCCCCCTCTTCGACGTCATGCACATGACGTCGAAGAGGGGGGGGAGCCTAAATGCAGGCGGTAAATCTTGCTCTCTTCACCATCATGTGCCAAGAAAGTATTAGCACATGATGCCAAAAAGGGGGAAGATTTGTAGGGGGGTAAAAGGAGGCTGCTGATGACTCCAGCACCATCTGGGCTGCAAATTATACTGGAAAAGGAAGAAAACAAATGGGCGAAAATAGACGGCAAGGAAAATGAGATGATCATTTCAGTCAGGACTGGCTTCCAGGATGGCACCATCTCAGCAACAGGCAGCAAATTACTGAAAGAAGAACAAAAACTATTAATTTTTAAATCGAAAGCTTAACATAAATAGAAAAGGGTCAATGCAATTACATGGAAATTGAACTGATTGCTTCCTGTGCACAGAAATTAAGCAAATTTTAGCACCCGGACGTTGATATTTCCCAGCCACATACCCCCCAAAAAAAGTTTAATTGACATGAACTCGTCCGTTTTCATCGAGAGGAATGCCCGAGCTGATAACGGTCAAGTTGAAGACATCTGTATAATGAAAATGCTGCAAGGCAATGAGCAATAATTCAGCCTGCAGACTTGGAGCACAGTACAAAAGGTTTCCCCTCATTTCCCAATAGAAAGCAGATACATTCAGAATAGTCATTTTATTGCAATCAGGTAATTCTCTCACCAGCCAACATTCAAATCCACGCAACTGCATTGAGACCTTGATCTTAATGATACTGACCTACAGCAACATCTCGTTATGGGCATCATCCTTTGGTAACGGTCCTGGAAATCACTGCTGCTCTTCCGCTGGGCAAAAGAAATCTGAAAGCAACAGAGATGCAAGAATGTAAATCAAATCAGGTGAAACAGTTAACATGCGTAATCCATTGTTATGCAAGTCTCAAGTGCCAAAAGTCATGCGATAGAAACATGAAACTTTTGAAGTCACACACCACGCTGGTGTGTATGCCCATGTTTTGTCGTGAGGCAAGGTGCTGAACACAGCTCATGGCACTGCTTTATGACGACGGGAAATTCCAGCAGGCTATAATGCAGTTTCATTAGCAGGTCAAGGAGCATTGTGGCCAGACTGAATCCTAACCAGCATTTATGGGACGTGGTGAAGAGGTCCCAAAATCCTCCACCTTCAAGAATCCAGGAAGCTGCAGTGGCTATCCAAGATGGCATGGCTCAACTTATGGAATCAATGCCACGTAAGAGTTGCTGCACTTCACAGGACTAGAGGATACCTATCCCATGACTTTTGGCACTTGAGGGTAATATAGGCTACAGCATGCACCAACAGATGCACTAAATTAGTCTACTGCTGACACTGGCCCAGAAAAATAATTTGCTAATGTTGGGAGCTATCAAAAACCGCGGTGGTCAGTGATGCAGGAGTATAGTCAATTGATCAACATATGACAGAACAAATGAGAAAAGTTGCCAACGACCAATATGCATCCACACTATACATAACCCTATACTGGGAGACAATTGATATCACAAACTGCTATGGGCAATCAACAGGAAATTATCATGACTGGCACAACCGGGAATGTGAGTCACCTTAATTCCATTCAATTCTCTGAAGCGAGTGACTATGAGCTTCACTGTTGTACTGTAGATTTGGACAGGGCATTGTAAATAACATGACTAATCCTCTTCCACATTTAACAGCAAAGCCTATTATCCAGCATTACATTTTAGTAATGACCCTTGGCATATATCAGGCATGAAATTACACCTTTCTTGTAGGCCACATCCCACTACACTTGCCCAATGGCAGTCAAGTTTCCTGCTGTACCACCCCTGGAAAATGGCCTGTCAGTGTTGATTTGTAAATAATTTTTTTAAAAAGTTGCCCTGAAAACATTAAATCGTATGGATGGAAACCATGAGTTTGAGTAGAATTTTACCTTGGTATAGCCTTCTCACAAAATATGGTGTTACAGTTACTTGTGTATTCACTGCGAAGCATAAGACACTTGATTGAACCTGCGAGCAATGACAAGGTGACTGACATTATGGTTATGTTTTATTCCAATAAGGCTAAATTTTGCGATGAAAATGCACGTACTGTGCATTAGTCTTTTTGTCAAGTCTTACCTTCAATGGCATCTTTCTCATAACTAATCTGCTTATTATTTAGCATTATCTTGGAGTGGCTATTCTACCTCTTCCCAATATATAATCAGGGCACCAGCACTGTACTTGCCCAATGCCAGTCAAGTTCACCTATCCAAAAATCACCTGCATGTCTAAGTCGCAAATATGAATTAGTAGAAAATTAATCATGTTTTAATAACACACTTGTAGGCCCTAACATCTCTTCCATATGCCTCATTAGAATATAAATCACATTATAATAAATGTTACAATATATTACATCACTTATAATCTAATATTATCTATAATCTATCTATACTTAATTCTAATAAAAGCTATAATCATACAACTACTTGTATTATAATGTTATCTAGTCTCCTAGCTATGTATACTTCAATTCTAATGACAAATGTTATAACCATACAACTTATATTCTAATGAGGCATATGGAAGAGATGTTGGGGCCACATGATCCATTTTCTACTAATTCATATTTGTAAGATGCACATGCAAGTGATTCTCATGCTAGGTGAACTTCACTTGCTGTGGGAAAGTACAGTGGTGCCCTGATTACATTGGGAAGCGATTTGAATAGCCACTAAAAAGACACTGCTAAATAAGCAGATTATAGTGTGGGTACGAGAAAAATGCCATTGAAGGGAAGCCTTAACTGAAAGACAACTGCACAGTACGTGCATATTCATCGCGAAATTGAGCCTTGGAGTAAAACATATATAACCATAAATGTCAATGCTCGTTAACTTGCCAAGTAACAATTTCCTCATGTTCAATCAAGTATGCTTTGCAATGAACACACAAGGAACAAGCACCACCACATTTTGTGAGAAGGCTATACCACTTAATAGGTAAAATGGTACTCAGCTCATTGTTTCCATTTGCCAGGTTTACGTTTCCAGTGGACTTTTTTTTTTTACAAATTAGCACTGCCAGGACATTTTCAGGGGTGGTATACACACGTGTACAAATTACAGGTGGCTTGTCAAAGCATAAGACTAATTAACTTTTGATTGTCAAATGTCAAGATAGATTACAGTATATTCAAGGCATATGCTTTTGACGAGAGCAACCCTCAAACTGAATATCCCATTTCAACTGACCTTATTTGATTAACAATTTCAATTTTAAGCACCTGTTGATAACTACGCTTCCATTCAATTTTAATGCACAAGTTAATCATTCGGAACCACAACAGCAATTCACATTGAATGTCTAGAAACCTTCATCACATGTGCCCTTGGACTGGGTCTCAAATATTAATGCACTATTTTGCACTGAAATTAGTCAAATGTCTGCATCCCACTAGACAAGCCTCACACCAGTGCAGTGATCTGATTGTCTAGGGCGAGTGTTCAGCAGTGATTCCTAATTGATGCAGCCACAAACACTAAGATTGCAGGCCTATGTTTGAATGAACCTGACATATGTCACTTCTACACTAATTTTCCTAAGTTGCCTTCACATTTCGATCCTTCAGCTCAAACTGTACATGGATAATCCCATTTCCCATCAAGACACGACGAGGCACCAATAAATGACAGCAAGAGAATAGGACTCACCAATAAGTGCGCGGCAGTGTTGGCATCTGAAGTCACTCGAAGAACCATAATAATTGCGCTGGGGGCAGGCGATGAAATGAGATGACCATACATGTCTGTTGTTGGAGTGTCTCAGCCAAATGAGTTGTCCATCGCAGCCTCAGTCACGTCTCCAGAGCAGCACAGATGTTTGAGGCTGCTTCTGCAAAGGGCGGATTGTATGAGATCAAAAAGTCAGGCAACAAGTTACTAATAAACTATGGAATGGGCTCAGCAGGGTCTCTTAGCAGTAAAAAGTAGGCCTACAATTAGTATCAACTAACATTCCACACCTCCAAATTTTCAGGTGAAATGCAAATATTATTTGCTATTTACAGCACTCGAGCAAAGGTAGGCTTGCTTATCAAGTTGGTCTTCAAAGATAACAATTTTGTATTTTGTTTCATTGCAAAATATTTCGCCATCTTTTTTTACTAACTTATATATTACGTTATAAGCTCATTACACGTATTAAAAATGAGCAATGTTCGTTGGGGAAAAAGGGATGACCATAATGCAACAGCACTTCGATAAGCTGCATGGATCCAGAATATTATATTACCCTTAATATTCCGTATTCAGACTCAAAGCACCATTCACTAGTGATCAGGACAGAACAGGCAGTCATTTGGAAAGTTAAGTACTACCGTATCTACTATATACAGGCTAATTATTGAACAAAAAAAAACATGTCAACTGATGGGAGGATTTTCCTGATTTGCATGTCCTTCTGCTCAAACTAACAGCACATCCCAATATAACCAATGTTGGGATAATTCCCCAACAGAAGCAGGCCACTATTACTGCTGACGCTACATACACAGCATGACTCCAACAAAGCCAACAGCTGAACAGCACAACTACCCCAAGGCTTGTGACTTGAGAGCTTCATTTTATCAACAGTCGAGAATTTTTGAAACCCATCCCTTGTTGCCCTCACTCGAGTTCAGATTCAGCTGCCATGTTTAATGTCACCAGCATGGCTTATGCAGCGCAAAATAATCAAGAGAAATGCTCACCAGATAATAGTGGTTGTCTCCGAAGACCATCGAAATGTTGGATGCTGCGATGAAAGACCAATGATCATGTAGTCATTGTAGAGGGTGCTGGTGATGCTTACTGCTTAGCGCTGTGAAGGGGGCAGCAGCATGGTAATGTAGACCTGTCAGACCATAATCTCAAGGCTGCAGCTGCATAAAAGAAAGCATTTTGTAAAATAACGCACGTCAAACCACAATTACTCTGAGTACATATTTTGATATAATTATTATATCAATTTCATAATTATTACGAATGTCTGCAGAAGACAGCACAACTGTCATGTGTTCAACTCAGCCCATCAGCCAACAATCGATTCAACTTTAATGTCCCCAAACAGAAAATTAGTGCTATAAAATGGTACCATTACATTATTCCTGGTGTTCAAAATTTGAATGGATCCAAGAAACGAACACTATTGCATGAAATATGAAATATTGCTATATTTACAAGCAGGAATTTTGAAGGATATTAAAATTTTGTAAAATATGGCAATATTTGACTGATTTTCTAAATGGCCAACAATTCAGCTTATCCATATCTGTACCAACATGCATAGCTAACGCCAGGTATAACAATGCAAATTTACCAACCACCTCCATTACATGTCGAGTCGGGTCTTTGGGGGTAAAATGGCGTACTTAGTGCCTCAAGGGTAGCGCAAGGCCAAAGCAAATTGGGCAATTTTAATCGCAATTTTCCTGTGGGTTTTGACTGAGGCAATATTTGACTGATGGGTGCTAGGAAGTCATCTCATTCGTCATTTATACCGTAGTCAAGATTGCACTTTTTAAAACCCCTTCCATTCCATTTTGTGCGTGGCATTTAACAGACCAAGATGCAGTTATGCTATTCAATGGCAGTTTCCCTGCATTTCAATGAGACAAGGTCAGGTGTCATTCGTCCAGCCCCATTTTCCTACACAAATTAATCCAGTATTTCTAATGGAGCTAGTCGCCAAGCAATCATTGGTTTTACTGCCCATTGCAATATATTGCGTTTTTTGCTTATACTGTTCTTGCTGCAACATGATGTCTGTTAACTCAGCCTGACCAAATTATTTTATAGCTTAGGGCAATGTTTTTCGTGCCAAATAGAGATTTGAGTAGGCAAGAATCCGATATTATCTGACTTGGTACAAACTGACCATTAACCCCTTCGGCCCCAGATCGGCCCGAACCACACAGTTTTTGGCTTACGCGTACTCCAAAGATACGGACAAGATATTTTGCAAATAATAACAGCTATACTTACGAGATCTGGGAAAACCCTATGAATGTGTCTGGAACCATTTTACTCGTCTAGAAGTCCCTAAATTAATTTACAAAAAAGGGCTATAATAACTCGAAATTGGACTACTGCCGCCCAACTTTTAGGCTGATTTGATTATGAAATGCGTGAAAATATGCGGAATAACAACCATGAGAACCATGCCAGACGAATTTGCTGAAATCGTCGTACTTTGCGAGAAATAAATTAATACTTATTTGCGGCTTTCTGGCACTTCGGAAAACTTCGTAAAACTCCCAAATTTATTTGTTTCTCATGAAGTACGACGATTTCAGAAAATTCATCTCATACCGGTACTCATTTAGGAGTTTTCCTAAGTGCCAGAAAGCCGCAAATAAATATTAATGTATTTCTCGCAATGTACGACGATTTCAGCAAATTCGTCTGGCATGGTTCTCATGGTTGTTATTCCGCATATTTTCACGCATTTCATAATCAAATCAGCCTAAAAGTTGGGCGGCAGTAGTCCAATTTCGAGTTATTATAGCCCTTTTTTGTAAATTAATTTAGGGACTTCTAGACGAGTAAAATGGTTCCAGACACATTCATAGGGTTTTCCCAGATCTCGTAAGTATAGCTGTTATTATTTGCAAAATATCTTGTCCGTATCTTCGGAGTACGCGTAAGCCAAAAACTGTGTGGTTCGGGCCGATCTGGGGCCGAAGGGGTTAATTTCTGCGTGATGTAAACCTGCAAATGACGGATTTTAAATCGCCGCTGTACTAACCATTCATGCATGTCTACGTGGCTTAACCCGATGTCCAACTTGCCCGGGATGTCCAACTTGACAGAGGACGAGACATCAACCTTCGGTCCACGTACGAAGTGCTGCATCGCTGGTGCCTCATTATCCCCTGCAAATAACGGAGCTAATTAAAATATAGCTTTGCACTAAAAAAATTAATAAGTGTCTCTGCCTGTATATAACTTCCCGACTTTTTCGTGGCTAAATGATTGAACCTGAATAGTAGCGCTTTTGTAGTACACAGCAGCCTTCACCAAGTATAACCCCCATCTAAATGGTGTGCACATACCTGTGTAGGCTACTCGTAATGCAGTTGCCTGTACGTAGACCTGACACGTCCGCCTTCTTTGGAGATCAAGATGCAAAGAGGGAGCTGCACCGAGAGCTGCCCACAAGGCCCACCCCACTCCGGATATGCTTATCTCCGCATGGTCAAATGCCCGCCAGCCCGGGTACAATAACACACCTCAGCATGACCTGTTGCATTTACGCTTTTGCAAAGAAGGGGCGGGTTTGCACTATTGCACCTTTCCCTGTCCCCAACACACCTGCCCAGCCGAGGTCAAAGCCGAAAAGATTTTAAAAAAATCAGAGTGGGTACCATGGTACCGGGACTTAAAATACTTACAATACTCTTAATATGCGCGTTTAACGTTGTTCATCTGTAAATGTAACGATTCAGTTATTATATGCTCAATTGAGGCTCAATTAGCTCTACCATGGCCACAATATAATATTATTTTGCTGACGTATTTCACAGCCGACGTCTATTCCGCTATTATTGGTAATCGCCGTTATTTTGGCATAGCGGCGATTTGTCACTGCCAAGTGATTTTGTCGTCTGATGCGACGTTGCCACACTTACCCAATCTCCACATATGCCATGAACAGGCTTATTACTGCCTGACGTCGTGTGTAGTACGTTTCTCAGGTGTCAGACACATACATTGCAGGCGTCGAAATGTTCGGAGGAAGCTCCTTCCCTGCCGAATTCCTGGCCGAAAATCTGGCCCGACCAACCAAAACACTAGAGAAGGAACAGCCAAGGTGACAACGCGGCGGGACCAAACATGGCGCCTAACAAGTCAAACCCTGACTAATCGACATGGCAAACAACTAATAATTAACAGGCCCTCTTAATTAATTAACGATCCTACTAACGCACTAACTCGTAAACAGTTAGTGTAATTGTTAACTAATTACAACCACTAGGTGACGGATCAAAGATGGATGCCTAATGAACATTTACTTAATTTATCACCCGCGCTTTTTAAAAATCCTACTAATTACATTCCGACGCATCTTTAAACACAATTAACGTTAACATGCCACATTTCAGGCGTTAAAAATGCCGCCATCTGTGTTCCGGTCTGGTTAATCACATTTTTTTTTAGTTGATAAGTGTCTATCAAGTGACAAGAGTGTTGTTGTCACCTTTTTGCATTAATTTTTGCACCCACAAAAATGATGACCAACAACAACAACAACAACAACAACAACGGTGGTGGCGGTGGGTCCACTTCATCCACCTACTTCAACGACAGGGGTTTCCGAGGGGAGTCGTCCAAGGCGTACGGAGCAGACCCTGCCACCGGGTCCTTCTTCCACTCAGACTACAAGAAGTACGTAGCACTTACAGTCTGTTAACCGCATGGCAAGTACAACGCTTGGTCGTTGCAGGCATGAAGACTTGAAGCAGATGCTGGACAGCAACAAGGACGGGCTCAAGCTGGAGGCGATGAAGCGGATAATTGGGGTAATTAAAACAATGCGGTACAGCATCGCACTTGTTAACTATAATAAAAACATTGCGGTACAGCATTACACTTGTTAACTGTAACTTTTTGCAGATGGTGGCGAAAGGAAGAGATGCGTCGGAGCTGTTTCCAGCTGTTGTTAAAAATGTGGTGTCGAAGAACATCGAGGTTAAGAAACTGGTGTATGTGTACCTAGTACGTTATGCGGAGGAGCAGCAGGATCTGGCGTTACTTTCCATATCGACATTCCAGCGTGCGCTCAAGGTAATTGAATCACACACTTTTTTTAATGTCCTGTTAATAATATCGTCTGTTTGTTGCAGGATCCGAACCAGCTGATCCGTGCCAGTGCCCTCCGTGTGCTGTCCAGCATCCGTGTTCCTGTTATAGTTCCGATTGTGATGCTGGCCATCAAGGACTCGGCATCTGACATGTCTCCGTACGTCCGCAAAACCGCGGCTCATGCCATTCCGAAGATATACAGCCTGGATCCGGACCAGAAGGAAGAGTTGGTTCACATCATTGAGAAGTTGCTGTCGGACAAGATGACCCTAGTGGTTGGCTCGGCCGTGATGGCCTTTGAGGAAGTATGTCCAGAGAGGATTGATCTTATCCACAAAAACTACCGGAAGCTCTGCAACTTGTTAGTCGATGTGGACGAGTGGGGACAGGTTAGTGTTGCTGCTTTTTGGTTACACGCAACGAATGGCTGAGTTGTTCATCTTTCAGGTTCTGATCATCAACATGCTGACTCGTTACGCAAAAACTCAGTTTGATGATCCCAACAAACATGAGGGAGCAGAAGATGGTGAGAACCGTCCGTTCTACGATGAGGAGGAGGAGGATGAGCGGGAGGAGAAGAAGTTCATATTGGATCCCGATTACCGTTTGTTGTTGAGGAGTGCCAAGCCTCTGCTTCAGAGTCGGAATGCGGCTGTGGTGATGGCCGTTGCGTCGCTCTACCATCATATCGCCCCAAGGTCAGAGGTCAACATCGTGTCCAAGTCGCTTATCCGCCTACTGAGGTCGCACCGAGAAGTGCAGTCAGTCGTGCTGAACTGCATCGCATCCATTTCTACACAGCGAAAGGTGACTAGTTAACGATATTAACACCACACATGCAATAACACGATCTGTTTATTTCTATGCTGCCACAGAGTGACGTGAGTAATTTACTAATTTTCTAGCGTTTATGGGTTTTAATTGATATTCCATTTTTAGGGCATGTTTGAGCCCTACTTGAAGAGCTTCTTTGTGCGAACCAGTGATGCTACCCACATCAAGCTTCTGAAGCTGGAGATAATGACCAACCTAGCCACGGAGACCAACATATCGGTTATCCTGCGTGAGTTCCAGACCTACATTGCCAGCCAGGACAAGGAGTTTGTGGCTGCAACCATCGAGGCCATCGGACGGTGTGCGTCAAACATCAAGGAGGTCAATGAAACTTGCCTCACTGGACTTGTTGCCTTGCTGTCCAACCGAGATTGTGAGTTACATGCTGTGCTGGATAAATAGGCTGAAATATAATGACTTAATCTTTTCAGCAACTGTTGTTGCGGAGAGTGTGGTGGTGGTGAAGAAGCTTCTTCAGACGCAACCGAATGAGCACAAGGACATCATTATCCACTTGGCAAAGCTTATTGAAAGCATCACTGTGCCGCAAGCCAGAGCCTCCATACTATGGCTGCTGGGTGAATACTCCGAGCGAGTTCCACGTATCGCTCCGGATGTACTGCGCAAGATGGCGAAAGTTTTCATTCACCAGGAAGATCTGGTTAAGCTTCAGATTGTCAATCTGGCTGTCAAACTTTATCTGACCAACCCTGCTCAGACCAAGTTGCTGGCACAGTATGTCCTTAACCTGGCCAAGTACGACCAAAACTATGATATCCGTGATCGCGTCCGTTTCATGCGGAACCTCCTGTTCCCATCTGCAAACTCAGAAGGAAGTACTGGTCGGTTGGCTAAACATGCGAAGCGAATTTTTATGGCATCAAAGCCGGCTCCGGTTTTGGAGTCGAAATTCAAAGATCGTGACCAGTTTCAGCTTGGTTCTATGTCGCACTACATTAATGCGAGGTCCGCAGGATATCAGGATTTGCCAGATTTTCCTGAGGCTCCACCAGATGCTACTGTACGTGATGTTGAGTCTGCAGTTGTTTGGGAAGAAGTGCGTGCCATTAAAAAGCAGCAGGCATCCAAAAAGCGTTCGTTTTACTCTGAGTCTGAATCAGCAGATGAATCCGAAGATGAATCCAAGTCGGATTCAGATGAGTCTGACTCCGAGACTGCTACAGAAACAAGTGATGAAACCGAGAAGGAAAGCGACTCTAAGGAATCAAGTGACGAAACTGAATCTGGAGAATCCGATTCGGATTCGGAATCTGAGAGTTCTGAAGAATCAGCCGAAGAACCAGCTGAAGCGCCAGCTTCAAAAACACCTACAAAATCCAACCTTGATCTGCTTTTGGAGTTGGATGATGTTCTTCCTCAGTCGATTGCCACTCCAGTCTTGACCCCATCATTGGGTGGTCTTTTAACACCCATGGGGACTGCAGCAATGCCTGGAACCGCAACTGCAACGATAAGATCCGTGAATCCAGCCTTCGTGCCAACAAAAACTCGTGACCTGGTCGACAAAGTGTCAGGGAGCGGACTTCAAATACAGCACAGATTCACCCGCTCGCCGCATTTATACTCGCCAAGTATGGTGTCAGTCGAACTGACTTTCGTGAACAACGGGGAGGAAGATATGTCGGAGGTGAAGGTTGGTCAGAAGCACCTGCGGCCTGAGATGTCCATGCACGAGTTTGCAACCATATCAAAGCTGCCTGCTGGTGCAACCTTATCTGGAACAATCGGAGTTGACTTTTGCGACACGACCCAGCCGGCATCGTTTGAAATTGTGGCTGGCGGGAGAAGCGTAAGGGTCGAATTGAAAGCGCCTGTTGGAGAGCAGATCCATCCAGTGTCCATGTCGGAAGCAATTTTCATGCAGGAGCAAGGGAAGTTACGGGGAATGAATGAGAATTGCGCCAATATCAAGCTACCAGGCGGAACTGACATGAATGCAGTGTGTCAGCGAGTTTACGAGGCGGCTAACGTTAATCAGGTTCCAGCCGTAGACATTTCGTCAACTCTCAGGTAAAAATGAATGTGATTGCATAACGGACAGATTAATTTGAACCCTGCACATTTTTTTCCAGATTTTCAGGCCAGACGCTGTCTTCCAAATGCTTGGTGCTCATAACGGTCCAACTGTCCCAAAATGGTGAAGACTCCCGAGTTGTGGTCAACTGTGAAAAGATGGTCATCTGTTCCATGCTTCTTAACGAGTTGAAACAAGCGCTGTCAAAGTGAATCCGTTATTCATACACTAAATGTTCTTGAGTATGAAACAATACATATATCTACATTGTCCGATTTGCCCTTTCATTTTTTTCTTTTGCGTACTTGGCCTCGAATCCTCTTTTTTTCCCCCCCCATTCAATTCCTAGACGTTCTGTCACTTTTCTTATCTGGCGCTGAAATCAAATTGACTCAAAATGTCACATGCTTTCAGCCTTCATAACAAGGAGAGAAGAAATGGAATTTTCTCGCTTTGATGTGTAATCCAATCATGGACAAAAACGGAGTGCCAAATATTGGAAACGTGGCAGCATGTAAAAGAGGGGGGGGGCTCTTCCTTTTTTTTCTCTCTCTCTCTCGGCAAAGGACGCACTCAGCTATCGTAATTTTTATTTTCAATATTAAAGTACATTTTTGGAAATGAACCTGCCGTACTCGAGCACATGTTTCCTATCGTTGTAAAGTATATCATTATCATTAAGTTTCCTGTTATACAAAAAGCGTGGCTTCGGCCAGATGGGGGAAAAAAAAAAGCACGGCTGCCAGCAAATTATAGATCCGACTCCTGTCTCAAGACAGTTTTTTTTTCTCTTTTTTTTCTTCTCTTTTTTTTCCCCCCCCCCTCTCTAACACCTCACCACATCTCTTCCTTTTTCGCTCTTTCTTTTGTACCCAGGTCCTCTCAAGCCTATTACGGCTTAATTGCCGGCCGCCAGCAGAAGTTTGCGGAGTGTAGTGTCAGAAGAGTAGGCGGTCTCCTGTATTCTGGAGCTTTTCTAAAGCCCCCCCAATCTGCCTAATTTGCACTTTGCCTTGATGTTATCTCTTAACTTCTTCTTTTTTTTTCTCTTTCTCTCTAACATTTTCTACCTATTGTCCCTTAAGGAATCCCAGCAGAGTCTTCCTACCATATATATACACTAGACCGCGCACAAATTTTTGCCTCAACCCGCCTTAATTAAAGCCCTGCTTTCACTGATCAGATACCCTAAAACACTGGTCGCATGAGGGTTAAAGTCTGGGGTAATCTGATTATCTTTTCGCATTAGCTCGCTGTGTACCTACCGGTTGGTGCAGCGCATCTAAACTTTGCCCACCCCCGCACTTTTTGGGGACTATCCTCCACGGTTGTTGCAACCAAAGTTTTTTTTATTTTTGTGGCAGACAACTTTTGAGGATGTGTAGTGTCACCAGGGGAATTTTGAGGAGAAACATAGTGGGTGGTATAACCTGCAGGATATCTCCACATCTTGTGAACGATATGTTATGCAAAGATTAGCAGATATCTTTGGACACAGTTAGTCTTTACTAGCACATCATTGATAATGCCAACCCTGCAAGCTGCTCGAGTGTGGGTGCGCACTAGGTTTCGCTCGTTTAAAAAAAATCGCCTATAATTTGCTATATAACTTACATACATACGTACTATCGGGTTCAAATACTTTTGGCCACTTTATCCTGGTCTTGAAGGCAACCCTTCGCACAGACCCCACGTTAAGGAGGTGTGTGTGCGTGCGAAGGGTTGCTTCAAGACCAGAATAAAGTGGCCAAAAGTATTTGAACATGACATATTATTATTATAAAGCGTGTCATATACAGTATAGGCTATATGCCAACCTTGGCTATAACATACTTTCGCTTATAACAGACTCGAAAGGGCGATCCCTGCATATTTTTTTTTGATGTGGTTTTGTGTATTCGGCTATAACAGATCGCTTTTCGCGGTCCCTTGCATCAGTCTGTTATATCCGGATTCAACTGAATAGGCTATATATGTCAGATACCTGTCCACAGACAGACAGACGGACAGAGCCGCTCTATAAGACTTTTTTGACGAGAAAAAGTCTAAAAAGAATTCAGGCATTAGGTTAACCGGACGATGTTATGCAACAATGAGTCAACCCACATGAGACCAGTTTTGAGAAAAGGGGCTTTGAATGCCACCTGTGAAATTAATTCGGTTATGGAGGAAGTATGCAGATTCTACCAGCTTGATTGTAACTGTTAAATGAAGTACGACGATCCTTTGGGTATATACATTTTTTGTGGGTTGACACATTATTGCATAACACTGTCATACAAAGCTTCGAAGACCTCCAATCGGTTATGAAACACCCTGTATACACTCGCATGCAAATAAGGTTGTGGGATTGACGTTTGAGGCATGGCCCAGGCTGGTCCTGCTGGATGCTGGGGATGATGATGGATGCAGGAGCGAAAAGGGGGGGCATATATATCTGGGCTTGGGATGGGGAGGGGAAGGGAGGGAGGGAGGGAGGGAAAAAAAGGCCCACGAGAGATTTCACGCTTCAAAAAATTTGCATATTGGGCCTGCCTGCTCTTTCCCTCTCCAAAATGCAGCAGAGCTCTTTCTATATATACTATACCCAGCAGAGCACTATAGGTAGCCTATAGTCTTGATCGAGAGAGAGAGAGAGAGAGAGAGAGAGAGAGAAACCGCCTGGGCGTTATATACAAATTGGCCTAACCGCCTGGTGCTTGGCGCCGCCGTCGCCTGTTTAAATTTGCAAACTATGCCTTGGAAGACTCCAATTGCTTTTGCAACTCCTCATTTTCGTTGCTCCTGCTATTTGCAATTCTTTGAAAATAAAAGGGAGGGCTAATAATTGAATTCCCTCAACGCTCTATTGAATTATTCAAATAAGAGGAGGAGCGACGGGGTGCATTTTGACAGGGCCGCCTCAGGAGCAAATGGGGCGGTGGTGGGGGTATATGTATAGTAGAAAATGGTGGATGGTGGGGATGGTGGGGATGGGAGGGGGGGGGGG
>KZ538571.1:39432-61530 GCA_000934665.2 Catajapyx aquilonaris
GCCTAAAAGCCCCCCCCCCTCCCTCTCTCTCTCCATCCCCCTCCAATCATAACTAGGCCTGGTCAAATGATTGGGAGGCTTCTCCATCACAACCGATCCGTGAAGCGCACCCGTGTGTATATAGTCCATATTACTATAACGGCCTCTTCTGATGCTATAAACCCCACTCCAGCACACACAACAATATAAAGCCTCCCGTTTTGTGTGTGTACCAAGGCGATAAGCACTTCATCTTCCACTTTTGTGGCCGACGACGCCCAATTATGTTTTTGCCAACTTGATTTTTACTCCACCCCGCTGCCTTCGACCCTATTATACAGGGTGTGCCATAAAGACCAGCACAACGTCCTGTCCTGTGGATTCCTTTATGAAGAAGTGTTGTCTGTCTCCAAAGTATGGGTTACTGAAGCAATAATTAGTGTATAAAAAGTGCCTACTGCACACCAGAAAAATTACTGTTTGTTAATTTACCTGTATTAATACAAAGAAAATTATGATGAAAAGGCCGTGAGCTCTTACAATAACGTTCAAGTAGATTTGATCGTCTCCATCGCATCTTTCAACTACTAGTGTATATAGCCTACTCGTACATAGAAATGATGCCGCGAAAGAATGAACTTATGTGATTAAATAATTGTGCATTCCCGGGAGCAAAGTGTCCAAAAGCCTTGCATTGGGGTGTAAATAAGCTAAATAAAAATATAAACATGCCTTCTACATAATAATACTCCATAATTTATAGATTCAGATTATGTGCCTGCTGCGCCTATATGGTAACGTGCTGTATATTAAATTAAAATTACATGGCAACAACTACATTCTGGGGCAGAAACGGACGCCTGGAGACATGCGAAAACATTGCACATGTGTTTCGTAAGTTAGTTCACATCCGAATCGGTCATAATCTCTCTGAAGCTAATAATTTTCGTTCGCTCCTATATGTTTGGTATAGTGATTTACTTTTTAACTCCGAAGATTAAGTCCGCGGGATTTCTTATGGACATTTCGACAATGATGACATGTCATCATTGTCGAAATGTCCATAAGAAATCCCGCGGACTGAGGTGCGCACCTCTACATAAAATGATCCTGTGGCATCCAGTACAAGTTATTACCCTCTGATGTCAATGGAGCACCCTGTACTTTTTGGCGCATGTGTGTGTGTTGCTCTGCCATGGCGCGGCCAAGCGTGAGGATTTAATTGATAGCCCGGGCCGAGGTTGCAATCTGGTCTTTCCGAGCCGCTGCCTCTCAATCAATATAACGTGGTGGCCCCTGGAGGGAAAAGGAAAGTCCGGGGGATATATAGAGGGAGAGTCTGCTGGCTGCTGGCTGGACAAGATGGCCGCTCCAATCCGGACCCGCAGGTTTATCAAGGGAGAAAAGGGAGTTACGGATGGTCACCCACCACCCCCTGGCTCGCCGGCGTATTATTTGCGCTAATCCGCTTTCAGTTACGCTCTTTTTATCCACCCTCGCAGGAGGTCACGCCCATCTCCCCCCAAAGCAAAGTCTCCTGGGGAAAAACCCCGTGTCTATTGTATACGGATCCCCGGGTCGCTCCGGAGGAAAGTAGTTTTCTTTTCGCGCTTATGTTTCGTTTATTCCAGGTGAGCTGCGTGAATCAAGCTGTGAGTCAGAGGCGCCCGCAGGTAAAACGTCTGATGCCAACTGAAGTCACCATTAGAATCTGACAATGCTGTGCAACAGAATCAAGCAGTCGAATCTGAATCCCCATGAATTGTTGTGTGGTATATTCGCTAATTTGGATCACGTGAGCATCATGGCTGGCAGTTCAGCAGTTAAATACCTTTTAAGTATAATCAGGTATAATCCTCCCTCAACTGCTGTATAATGCAAAACGGCATCGGAGGCCTGACTGATGTAAACGGGGCTCTCGAGAGGTCTGGCGCATCTCAATTAAGTGACTGCAGGGCGGGAAAGGCGTTACCAGCGAAATTTTGGTACACACAGGACATTGTCCCATTTGACTTTCTGGTTCAGCCGCAAGGGCAACAGTAAATAATGCAGGCTCGAGCTATATAACGGGCTACAGCGAACAACAGTATACAGCACAACACTGCAGAAACTCACAAGTTTGTGCAACTAAATATATATAGGGGCCTCCGAAACACTTTGTTCGCACAATGCTGCCTCCAAACTGCTGTCATGTATAGCGAAAGTTATGCTCCAGTTAGCAGCACTCGTGTAATTTATTAGAAATATAACAGTTGGAATTGTTGAAAGGTTTGCTAAATGGTATTTCATATTATACAGTGCACAACAACTCATCAGGAACCAAGTAGGCTCCTATATACATTGTCTTTCTATTGCATAGGCTATAATTACTTGCCTATATAGTATAGCATATATTCAGATTTGGCATAATCATATCAGATGCTATTAATATTTTGGTATCTGACCTGCGCAAATGTGTCCGCTCGTCGCTCGATGTCTACGAGACGAGATCGTATGACGCTGTACCAACCTACCCCATGACCTAAACTTCCTTCTTTGCGGATACAGGCCTATCTTTCAGCGGATACACGCGGGGAAGAAATACCAACGCGGAGAAGGAAAGTGAGACCGAACTTTTGAGGTCGGTCGCTGATAGTCTCATGGTAAACCAATATTGCACAAAAAAATGAAACATGTCTACTGTATCATAGTATTCTGCCGTGTGCAGTTGAGGAAAATTTTGTCAGGAGTGGAAACATCAGTGCAATGCAAAAGACACCATGGCTGCTGATGCTGGGGAGAAGCAAAGTCGGGGAGGGCTTGTTTGAATTGCGGTAACA
This sequence comes from Catajapyx aquilonaris, assembly GCA_000934665.2. Classification (NCBI taxonomy): domain Eukaryota; kingdom Metazoa; phylum Arthropoda; class Diplura; order Dicellurata; family Japygidae; genus Catajapyx; species Catajapyx aquilonaris. The sequence goes on from KZ538571.1 coordinate 42,231, forward strand.
GGCAGGAGAGTATTGAGTTAGGGGAGGCGGGGTGTGAGGCTTGAAAGCACAAACCCCCCCCCCCCCCTCCTCCTCATACCCTCCACCTTTCCACCCCCAACATCGCCTCCATGCTGCTCCCTTCAAAGTGATGGAATGTCGAGTGTTTGACTGCTTCCCCCTATTGTGTCCATGGAACTAACCAAAGGCATCTCTGCTGGAATGCATCCCCCCCCCTCTCTGCTTGCTGCTGGCTTCAGCACAATGCACGTCTATATGCCCCGTATACACATATCTACACACCCTACACACACCAAGCGGATCCGTGTCATGGCCGACTTGGCATCCTCAACAGCCACAAGTGCGTCACGCCGTGCTTTTCAAAATGGCCACAATTTCTAACCAATTTTTTTCTCTCTCTATCCCCATCCATCCCCTGATTCCCTCCTGTCCCCCCGTATATAACACCCCCCCAGGAGGTGTATTGAAAACGAATGGCGTTTTGCCGCCCGGGTAGCTGGATCCACATTGATTTGGCCCGTTGAATTGTTTGGGCTTCATTATGCCATATGCAATTACCCCCTAATGCGATTTGACTAGCTATAATATTTGACAGCGAGAACCATCCCGATGAATCAGTCCCATCAATCCTATGGTTACATTATAGTGATGAAACACCCGGCCATGCACTTTGGGCCTCTGTGCTCTCTAGGTACTTATTTCCAGTGGTTTTCCACTCTTTGTCCAGCACGCGACAGCCCGATTTCCAAAACGATCAGAATCATATTTTGTTCAAAATATACAGCAGTCCTTGACGCTTACCGTACTTTATGATGTCAATTATCTATCATTTATGAGTCAACTGATACAGCCTAACTGACAATCATGGAGGTTGATTTCACTCAAAACAAGTCAGTGCAATATTTCAAGAGTGTAACCAACTGTAAGCAGAAAACAACTCCAAAATAATTTACAGAGTGTGTCGGTCAGTTGAGGTTGTGAGAAGCAGCAGAATGCTGCAACTGATGGAGAGCAATTGAGCGCGTTCGGTCCCAAATGTATCCCGGCAGAGAGGATCGGACATCAATCAGGACTCCAAAGCACGTCTGGGGCTGCAACGATCGCTCTCTTCTTCCTTGTGTTTACGGCAACAGTCGTGCCCTTCCAGCACAACTAGGAGCCCGGCAGGAAACAACACGCGAAAAAAAAAAACACACAAAAGTCCAAAGGAAAAACAGACCAGCAAACGTCGAGCATGCATCTACAACTGCAGAAGCTCCTTTCGATCCACTTCATTGCACAAAAAAGGAAGTTAAGTCCCTTATTGAAACATCAATCAATGCGATATCAACTCAGTACAAAGGAAAATTTGTTCAAGTGCATTATTTACAAATCATAATCATATATTTTATTTTAATTTAAATGACTCTCTTCTTCTGACGACTGCTCCTTTTTTTCTCATCATGAAGGAGCGTTCCCAGAGTCTCCAAAAAATCTTAAACCGGGTTCATATTTCATCTGGCGGGTTGTCTGAATGAAGATTGGCAGCAGAGGAAGCAGGGTTTCAGATCACGTTCGGCCTGGGCATCAAACACATATCGCTACCCGAGCGATTCTGGCCGCCAAACATCCGACAAATAGAATCATATTGGAAGGGCTTACATCGACAAACAGAGTGAGCAGTCCTGACACAACCGGAAGATCAAAACTCACTTTGCTCATCCTTTTTTTCCCTCCTTATCTTTTCTTCAAAGGGGATGAAGGAAGGGTGGGGAGAGTTTTTAAAAAGACTGCAGAGTAAGCTTCTTTTCCTGCGAAGAATTATCAAAGGCAAACAAGAAGTGACACAACATTAATTTAATCGCTTTTTTCATCCTGTCTATACACTGGTTTAGAAGGTCGTGACAAAAAAATAATATTGACGTGGTTTTTTTTTTGGTTCATAAATAAGGGACTTGTAGGCCTAACACAATGTACACTGTCTTGCTAAACAAGTGGCATGTATAATTGAAATAGTTTCAACTATTTACATTTTTAACAAAAAAAATGCATTTTACCGAAATGAAAATGTGGATAATGAGACAATGGTGACAACACAAGTTGAGACATCTACACAATAATCACTGCACCTTTTTTTTCAGAGCTAAATGCGACCTGAAAATTCAGACCGAAGCACTGAGATAAATCGAAGTGACATTGTTATGATTTACACAGCACATGATACTTTTCCAGTCAAAAAAAAGCCTGATGGACGCCGCATCATTACATTGAAATGCCTGTAATAGACGACGCATTATTTGAGCGGTATACGAGCATCACATAGGACCAGCAGTCCGTTGTTTTCAAAAGCTACAACAGGGTATCACCATCCACAACAGCCTCAATTACATTTTGGAATTGTGCTGGGGCACAAGAGAGGCGTATATTATCGTAAACTCCTCTTTTGTGGCCCTTTTTGTTGGACCCCCTCCTCTCCAAAAACGGACACAGGATAATCCACCGTGATGCTAATCGTATATCCGCTTTTTAGCGCGTGCAATTGTTGAAAAGAGAAGTTATACGGTGTAAGCCTACATAATGACACAGTACACCCTTTCGGAAAAAAAAACCGGTGAAATTTTACGCGCAGCTCAGACTTTTAATTGTTACGAATTTAGCACATTTTACAACGCGGTCTAAAAATTATTGCAAACAGGATGTTCAACCATTGCATTTTTCGGTGGGCGAATTAGCAGAATTTCAAAAATATTAGTCGCAAAATTTTGAACAGAAATTTGCATAAAATAACGACTGATGCAGCAAAAATGTAACATACGTCGTAAGTTATAGTCGGTATAATAGACATAGTATGAGTTTCAATTAGCAGATTATTTCTTCATCTCAGTGCTTCAGTATAAACCGGAAAATATTCACCGGTAAAGTGATATCACACGAACATTAATTTAAACAAATGCTTCTTTTATATCACAAGAGAAAAAAGTTCGAGTCAGTGAAAGATTGAAAATAATTTTCACATCATCTGTCATGAACATCTAAAAGGGGGACATAAAATCAGTGTGAAAAAAAGCAGAGAAAGAAAGAGTATATAGGCCTACTTAATATTATTATATAGATCTATTCAGAAAATGGTTTCCTGGTCATTGTTTTCATACCCTACCACACGACAAGGATCAAAATTTTCATACGTATATAAGTTAAATATAACTACAAGACTTTTACCGGTATCAACAATATTTTTCCTACACAGTATAGACGACACCAGTGCAACAATGGGGTAAATAATAATAGTAATTATGCGTGTAAAGTTGTTACAATTTACGTTGGGTCATACCAGGCCATAAATCATGTTAAACTCACCAACAGTTGCGCATTTTCAGAACAATAAAGTTAAGGAGATAAATGACACCATTAAGCAGGTCATTTATATTCTCTGGAAAATGCGGAAGAAACGTAACTTACTGTATATTGTCTGACAGAAGTAATTTTCATTTTAACCAAGTTATCTTTGGCAAATTAGTCGACCTCCCGTATTATTCCATCAAGCTAATTTTATATATTTCCAAGTTTGGAAAAAAAAAATATTATATATGCCAGTAAGAGTACAACCTTTTTTTTGGGTAAGAGAGTGCCAAAAAAATTCATACAATCATGTGTTTCTTCAAACTTGGGACAAATAAAGTTAGCTTGATTGAATAATGCCGATTTTTCATATAGATATCTCGCCAAAATGAAATGCATGTACGAGCTAAAGGTTTCGGTTTGTTCAAATTTGCGAAGAAATCAGTTAAATGAACTTAAGCAAATTATGCTGCTGATCTTAAAATTAACTCGGTTTAAACTGAAAGCAAAGTAGTTAAATAATTTCGCATTTCACAACTTCCACTGTAATAATTATTGCAAGAAAAATATTCATTTTAAAAAGGTGGTTGGTTATTAGCGTAATCAGATGCGTACTTTTTGTCACATACTTATTCACAATCATGTTATTAGGAGTTGGCTCCAATACTTTCAATGAAAATTATTACATATAATCAGGAATAATCAGAATTAACAGTACGCCATACAGTATTTGAAACCCTGAAATGAAGAACGATCAGAGTCAATAAACATTTTCTGATTTTGAGATGCTGTGAACGCTTGTTGAAGTTTACCATATACAAATTACAGTATATGCCTTTTATGATTTTTCTTCATAAATTTATCGCTAAGAGGCTGTAATTTTTTTCAAAAAAACTGAAAGTACCGGCCAATGTGTACATTCAACAATGCCTAACTCAATAATTTTAATCAAATGTTACTCTGGTCGTTCTGAATTTCACTCCTTCATTTACGGACTCACACAGCTCAAAATAATGTATGAGTACTTGTGCATGCGAAGAAAATGTCACTTTTTTGGTGAGTTTAACCTGCTTTATACGGCAAGACATCAATTATTATTATGCTGTACAACTGTGTTCAAACAATTAGGCTTACCGCAAGGGCAAAGCCATATTAATCTGATAAACATCCTAAGCGGGGGGGAAACTCGAAGTGAACATATTTTTATACAACAATGTCATTAAACAGAAGGTGTCGATGATTACCTTACCCCAAAATCATCATCAAGTGTCGCAAGTGTTTCATCACTGTCACCCACTTTAATGTTTGTCTCTGGTGAGGTCCTTTGGCAGCCCTTGCGTGCTGTCCACCACCGAACTGTGCACAGATTGCTTCAGGTGCTCGTAGTACCGGTTCAGCTCTTCGACCGACGCGAACGACGCCGTGAAGACCCGATGCAAAGTGGAGGACACCATGGCCGAAGCCGGCGGCGTCCTCTCCTGTTCTTCTGGTCCTCTGGCGACACCCCACAGGCCAGCCTCCGGTTTGGTCTGGAAGTACCCGGGCAGACGTATGGGCGGCCCCTGGGGCGAACCGGCCCGCTCGTCGTTGCTGCCCTGGTTAGTCGGCGACGATCTTGGGCTGGCTTCGGGCCGGTCCTCCGTCACAACGTCAATGTCCTCGTCGTCTTCGGATGCGGAGACCAGTTTGGGCAGCTTTGGAGGCGCCGACACCGACGGCGCGTCGTCGTCGGGAGCTAGCAGGCTGGCCATGTCGAACTGTCGCTTCTTTGGGCCGACAGTGGTCAGGTGCTCCTTGTCTTCCAGCCTAGGGGCGGCCCACGGGGCAGGGATGGCCGGCTGGGGAGGTGGAGGTGGCGACGGAGGTGGTGTAGGACTCGGGGAGTCTTCGTCATCGACGGCTAAACCCATGTGCTTCCGTACCTTCCTCTGCGCTTTCCTCCGACGGAAGTCACCCTTCTTGAAGTCCTCCAGGTTGGCCGGATGGATGGCCCAGTAGTGACCTTTCCCATTGGCGCTGCGACCCGCCTTGATGAAGCAGTCGTTCAGGCTCAGGTTGTGCCGGATGCTGTTGCGCCAACCGGGTCCTCTGCTCCTGAAGTACGCGTAGTTGTCCAGGATGTACTGGTAAATGTCGCTCAGCACCAGCTTCTTGTCAGGGGAGCTCAGGATGGCCATGGCTATCAGTCCGATGTAGCTGTGCTGCGGCTTCGGCTCTTCCTGCGCCCGGTACAGCCTCGGGTCGTACTTGAAGTACGGGTACAGCGAGAAGTCCTGCGGCCTCGGGGCCAGTCCGCCCGTGGGGTACGGCGAGGGCAGGGCCAGGGCAGGGTGGGCAAACCGGAGACGTTCGGCCACGGCGTAGTTGTACAGCTGGATTCGGTAGTGGTCCAGCGCTGCTTGAGGAAGGAGGCTGCCAGGAGGTGCCGCGGCCGTGGCGGCTCCGGATGACCCCGGTGCTGCCATGTGATGCGCGGGTGCCGTGGATGCTCCGGCCCCTTCGCTGATCTGCTTCAAGGTGCCCAAAGCGTACGGGATCATCGCAGCCGGAGCAGCGACCGGTGCGCCCAGTCTGCTGGCCTGACTCTCGTTGCTGCACATCCTCCTCACCACACCATAGCACAACACAACAACAACAACAACCAAGAAAGAAAAAAACCGGTGACCCGCCCCCGGTCCGGACAAGTACTAGCTATCCGAAGGCCCCCCCAAACATGATCTATATTTGTCAGCAAAGCTCGACGTCAAAAGGGGGGGGTTTTCCCCCTATGTAGTTGTAGTAGCAGCATTGCCTACCCCTCCCGGCGGTGTGGGGGGAGCCAAGAGAGAGGGGGGGGAGAGAGGTGCTGATTGGCTCCCTCGGCCTGTGTGTCCACAGTTTGTAAGCATGATTGAGCATGCCCTGCCTCCCCGGATAGCAGGAGCCAACCAGAGGGGTCCTCCAAAGCCCCCCAAACTTGAACGGGGGGCGACTCCGCCTGCTCCGGCGCAGACACCCTCAAGCCTCGCAAGAATAAAACCCCCTCTTTTCCTGATGGCTGCTGCCGGGCGCCATGCTGTACATGTTTCACATCAAGGGCGATCTACCACTTTCAGCTTGTTTATGGGCTGTCTATATATACTTCAAGACCGCGGAGGATACTCTATATAGTAACTTTGCGTTAATCACGAAGGGCTGCTGACTCACAAATATTGTTGCGGACACTGTTAAGTAAGTTTCATCATTTTTATCCGCTTAATATTGTAGCGGATTGTATAGCTCTTATAGCCAATCATAAAGGGAGTTGTAAGGTGCTATCAGTCAAATATGACCATCCACTACAGCCTCCCGTTAGCTATTTTTGTAGGCCTATACAACAATGCAGTGTTCCATCAGACACTTTAAGTTAGAAGCTGCTTATTTTTAAGCAGTTGATGCTTTTAGAGATTGCCGGTCAAGATATTAGACCGAATGGGTGAGACCTATCAGACAATATTATCTGCATGGAGGGCCAATGAGCCTATAACGACTCACCTCATATGTGTTAGCAGTGGGTAAAAATGGAACTCACAATATATCAAGCGTTGAATTTCATTGGAATTTAGGTCCTCAATGAATGATTCAATTCAGCCTAATAGACTACTACAGCTGAGATTGTTGATAAGTTCCATATACGTCCTACAATATATTAGTAAAATGTATCGTTCATTATTAATATACGGGCTGCATACACAGTCAATAACACCAATATTTTCACCCAGTCTTTGGAAATAATTGAGGCGTTGACATGCTGGAAAGAGCATTTAAATTACAAAGAGAAATGTGCATCAAAAAGAAAAAAGGTGCCTATATTTAAATGTGAAACTCATAAGTTGCTTTTCTTTGACCTTTCATGACTTTTTGTAACAAAATCCAACAATAAGAAAGCGTTTATGTATAAAAATATGCTCAAAACTGTTTTTTTTTACCTAGCCGCTGTGAAAATTTCGTGACTTATGCCCTTTCCCTGGTCAACGCCTCAATTGTTATTGTAATAATTTTACGAGATGAGATGAAAGCACTTCATATGCTGTGGATCACTCGGGCTATAGGCTACGTGACATTAATGACGGTATACTCCATCAGTCATGTGATACCGGTAGCCTATCTTATTAGGCATCTATCTTTTGTTATAGTATACTAACTTATTTCAGTAAAATATGTGGGAATGAAATGCCTAAAATAAATTGGCCAGTGTGATGTGTTTACATTCTATTTATCATATACTGGAAATCCGCCAACCAAGAATTTTTCATCACCAGAGGCCCTTTTTCTCATTTTTTTATTATAAAAAAAGCTAGGCTGATGCGCCGCAAGAGCTTTCCGCATAGTTGGTCATCGCCACATTGAATTATGCAGCGGGCCATCAATATACTGTTGCAATTTTGCATGATGTCCCCAGAGTAAACAACAATGCAGAGGTGCCGCGGTCTGTGCGATACAACAGGTATGCGCAAAAATAACTTCATATAGTGTGGAATGCGAGCAGTTTTTTCAACGGATAATTTCCATATAGCAGAGCTAATGTTCACATCATAACAGTTTTAACATATCTCCACATCTTTCAATTGAAATATTCCGAGTGAATAAGTCACATAACTGAGCATTATTCCATATGGTGAATATTCCCATGATATCCCCAATATAGGGGGTATTGGGTGTGTGTATACGTGCATGTTTATACACCCGATAATAAAAGTTGTAGACTGTTTCACATCAGATACAGCAACTATATATCAGGAGAAACATAACACAGGTGCTATATGAGTCCTCTCTGTATATAGTCTATACAGTATGTTGTTATTACAATGCGCTGATGTCTCTGGGTGGTATCCTTCCTGTCGCCATCATCCAACCACATCCCGCATGCAGATTGGGTTGTGGACTGTCGCAATATGCAGATGAGTCTATGCTGATGAGGACAAGAGAGAGCAAGTGAAGAGAACAAGAGGAGAGGTCGCTTCTTGTTTGTGCCAACACAGCAGACTAAACCAGGCGCCGGCGGAATTTCATTATCGCATTGTCTATTTGGTTTGCGAAGTATCGCGGCGGCAGCAGCAGCACTGGGTGTTGTGCTTCTGCTGAGGGTAGTTGCTGATGGTGTTGGTGGGGGAAAGGAAGGAATAATAAGGAGGAAGAGATGATGATGGGGGAAGTTGGAGCAGCAGCATCGCAGGGTGTTTCATAATGCTGCTAACAAACTTCGCCAATCGCCTTCTGATGGGCATTTCTCACATGAAACATGAAGAGCATTGAATTTCTGGGCATTGAGCTGTACTAAAAAATGCCAATAGAAGACGCGCGCTTGTTCTTTATATTTCTCATGGCCACCCCTCAGCACTTGACCACCTGCTGCCTCACCATTGACCCCCGAGGTGTGGATTCCTTCCAGCAGTTTTTCCTCTCCAACCAATGAGTGCCTGCGGACACCTATCGGCCTCCAAAAAGGGACCGACCGCCGACCATAATAGCCTGAGAAAAGAATGCGCTCTTCTTCTAACAATGTATTTTTCTCTTTCCATTTTTTCCCCGCTATCCCGCCGAGTCATTCCAAGCGTGGTGTGTACCATCAGGAGGGGGGGGGGGGGGGGGNGGGGGGGGGTGTTGAATTTTTGTTCAGTCAGTTAATGAGGGGGATGCGTCCCCTGGATGGTCACCTACCCGGTTGACAGGCCTGTCGAGCATTTCACGGGCGCCCTTTGATCCAACGTGGTTTCCAAACATGTAGCCCCTGCGTCTCCCATCCGGGTTGTAAACGATTACTTGCTGTTGCGAGAGCGACATCAATGGCCGCGAATTGAGCGGCATTGGCGTATCGGCCCAAAAATATGGAAATGCGCCGCTACCCGAGCATGATGACAAAACGTGAGCTGAATCTTTTTTTGGGCGAACCGATTTTTTTTTTTTTTGAGCCGTGCAACCGTTTTTCGCGCGGGTGTGCAAAAAAGTTTGCAGCCGGCGTTATTGTTCACATCATCGGCTTGTATGCAAACTCTGCTCTATTTCTCTTCTGTATTNCCCCCCCCCCCTCAGTCCCGCGTACCTCCCACCCAAAATTTGCATTTACATCCTCAATTACATTGCCTCACATAGAGCCCCGGACCCATATTGTGTGTGTGTATAAAACGACGATGCGAGTTGAATTCTGTACCAGCATGTTTCACAGAATTGCACGTGCTTCATGCAGCCATTTATTGTGCCAAAGTTGTCAACTGTCGTATAATTATACCGTATAGCAAAAAAACTGCGCAAAACCTGCACCAGCAAATGGCATATTGTGACATCTCTCTTGAAAATATTTCAAGATTGTGGGTCTTTTGTCAAGCGGAGGAAGATTAAGTGCAATTTCATGTTACGGGTATATATATAGAACCAGATTTCTGCTTCTGTCTGTCCCCGGTTTGGTGGACAATAAGACTATAGCGTCTTATATATAACTTATACCCCCCCACCCCATCTTTGTCTGACATTTCCTTCTTTATTCCAGAAGACTGCCTACATAGGGCTTGCTTTTCCGATATGTTTGAGATGCCGTGCCAGGCAGTCAAATGAAAAGTTTCTCCTACGATTCTTCCGGCCAGATTGCAGCCCCGAGCATCGGATCACGTCTCTTTAAAGAAAAGAAGAGAAAAATACACCTTGTGGGGTTTCCCCCCACCCTTTTTATCCCTTCCAACCGAGTGCGAACTGGGAGCTAAGAAAATTGGTAAATAATCAGGGTTCGAACAATAACCTTTCTGAAACGTATAAATTTTGCGTCGTGTTTCCCAGTTGCAGGCCTTATATATATGATGCTGGCAAAGCACGCGAAGCCCTCGCGTGATTCCAGATCCGGATCCAGTTCTTGGGCTGCCGACGACGACAAAAGCAGCACGTGTCCCCGGTCATTGTGCGGGTTTCCAACTTTTAGTAAAGCCCGAGAGAAGAGAGAAGCTGCTGGGTTGGGTTGGATGGGAGCCGAGTCGTAATTAGCCTTCAGGATTTGCCTATAGGGTTTCCAGATAATTACAGCTTTGCGCTTTTCCAGCCCTCCCTCTCCAACAGGGGTTTTGAACGTGTGCCTCGCCTGCACACCGATTGTCAACCGGAGGAAGATCCTTTATTCACCCTCCCTCCTGGTAATCCCATCACCGGATGACTATGCCATCACGATACATGCATGCAACGACTTGATCATTACTTATTCCACCACATAATAAATTATATGGAGCAAACATGGTGATCCTGCTGAACACATGTTTTGGCGACCACACAGAGCATAAATATATCATATACACGGACCCTATATGCTGCTGTATATAATCGGAGTCCCCCTCTCCCATCAGAAGCATCCGGCAAGCATTTGTGGTCGGAGTAATTCCTCGGGGCAGAGGCTGCAGACTCTTGGTCGGATGATTATCTGGCCATTGCTGCTTGCTGCGTTATTCCCAAGGGTCCTCCCAAAAGGTCTGTAGATGAATGGCTTAATTTGATTGGGAGCTGGCTGCCTCAGCGAATTCATCTGCCAAGTGCAGCTCTCCGCCAATCAGGAGACGCAGCTGATGCCACTAAGGTTCAGGCTCAGAAGAGTCTCAGAGAGACTGACGCCATCAGGGGGGAGATCCAGACACAGAATCAGGAAAATAATAAGAAATTCTGGCTTCACGCACAAAAGAATCGAATGGAGAAATATTACTGGAGATGGATTTCCATGGTCTGGATGTGAGGCGGAGTCATGTTGGAAAATAATGGATGTGTTCGGCTTCATTTGCTATAGCATACACAGTCCCTAACTGATAGTCAACTTGGGCAGAGAAACACTCTCTCGTATATTAAGAAGTCGTTATAAGCGATCATTATTTTGCACCATGATCACTGTCAATAATTTCATAATTACAATGCAGACTGGAAAAATAAGCATAGTTGATTGTAAATAACTGAAAATTTTTGTGCACAAATAAACATTCTCAGCATGCATCACAGTCGTCATCGAATTTAGAAATTTATGTTTCAACAATAACACGGCAAAATGATGCAGAATACTATGCATGAGGAAATCTAGCAGTAGCGTTCATGTTATAGAGTCATCACTAATTTAAACAGCGCGTACGTGTACGCAGAGTATCATAATATAACAACAGATGTAATATCGGAAAATTGTTGACACAATGAAATTTGATAGCATACCACCACATGAACCGTGGTTGTGATAATTTGTAACTATTCAAATGTGAATAGCTACAAATTATCACCATAAGTAATGCAACTGTATATATCAGTACAGTGTGCAGCATGTATTTATTATTGTGTGCAGCACTGAATCACTCTGTAACAACACTGCTATATAATTATATAGAATTGTTGTTTATGCAGGATGTTCAATCTACATATATACAGTATATCTATTATCGCCAGATATCATCACTTACAATTAGTAAATGTTGGCCCTTTCACTAAAATTTATTACTATACAGTACACGACTTAAAATATAGTCTAAGTCCTGCTATTATGCAATAATTTGCATATATAATCCGATTTACTGCATTTTCTCAGCCGACTGCCATTTCTCTCAGCAAGATTTCATTTTTTTTCTCATCCCTGCCTCCCCCGCACACAGCAACACACTCTGTACAGTGTATACTGTATATATAGCATAGGAATGGCGTGAAGTATTGATTACGTCGCATTTTGAACCCGCCGGCGCAACTCTGATGGTCCAAACCCGAACAAAGATGGGAGGAGACTGCAAAACCGTTGACAAAAATGCGCAGCAGCAGCTTTAAAAAAGTACACGTCTCCCACCCCCCACCTCCCATCCAACTCTCCCTGAAAAAAAAAAATCCCCATCCCCTTGCAACGCAACAAAAGACCAGGAGTAAATTCACGTACTGTTGTTTTAAAAGGCCAACGTTTGTGGAGTGCAGACCGGGCCTTTGCAGAGTTGGGTTAAGCACAGCATCAAGGCTTGCTAGTAGTAGGCATTTGATAAGAGGAACAAAAGGTTCGTACCCAGCACACCCAACACTGACAGAAAAAAGTGCACACAAAAGCCGAGTTAGCCAGTGAGTGAATTTGGGGCGGAATGCTAAAGGTTTTCAGCATTTTTTTTTCTGGGTGTGTCTATAGTCGGCATATGTAAGGTTCCTAATCAAAAGCACCAAAAATGTTGGGGTGGAGTTTAGAGGGGTGTGTATCTATCAGCCCCTCTCCAACCGTACTCTTTATTAAATGTCTTCAACGTTCCAATCCCCCATGAATAGGGGCGTCTATTGGCCATAATTGGGGGCAATCGCGTCCTGACATCTCTCGCACCTGGGAGGGGGTGGGAAGGGCCGAAAAAATGGGCCAATTTGAGTGTCTCTGCTGCAATGGGAGATAGGCAACCATAGCCGGGGCCAGCATAAACACAGTTAGGGCGGGGTGCACAAAGGCTGCGTTTGATAGGACAAGAGAAGAAGATGGGGGGACACCCGCAGAAAAGAGGCGGCCACAGCAAACCCTCCCCAAGCAGCAGCAACCTTTGACTCAACTCAATCCAGGCCCCTATTTAAGGTACAAAGCGGCCCACTTTAAAGGCCCAATGGAAACCTGAGGCCTGGAGGAGGAAGTATAGGCCTATATGGCACGCCCAAGTATGGCCGGTTTCCCAAGGTGACGTCGGTGGCGGCGTCGACATTAGTTAGAAAACATGTTGACTGAAGATCGCTTCTATGTTGGGAAAGGGACAACAACAACAACTGTTGTCGCGCGCGCCGGCGGCTGGGGGAATGAAGCAGCGGCGTCTCCTGTTGCAAATGCATGGAAATCCAGGAAATTGGTCTCAGGGGACCAAAGGGGGGCTGTCATGCACTTTGATGCGGACACGCCACCAGCAGCAAGCAGCCACAGGGACAAAACCATCAGCAAGGCTGTCAGGCGTCGAGAGAAAGAAGGACGTAAACAAAATGCCAGCGTCGACTAAACACTTGCTAACTGGCGCAAATATGTATGAAAAACCACTCAAAATTTAGATATAGTTACTGTGAACCCTGATGCCAACTAATAAACACTAGCAAGTTACTCGTCGTTGTCCGGGAGTGTTGTGGTAGTATGTATAGGTATAGGGGTAGGTCTATGCAAGAATTAAATATTAAATAGTACACTTTATGCACTCATCCACATATATTTTACGAGTATATGCTTAAGACTGGCCCTAAGGACCATTGTGTACTAGTAATCTAATTGAAAACAATAACGCAAGGCTTTCATTACCTCATCTGAGATGGCCAACGACGCTTCGATTAGCGAAGTCGACGCATGCGTGGAATTTACGCTGATTGGATATTTGGATGTGTAAAGAAATATGATTATGGATAGAGTTGGTCCAGGCAAAGACGACACGATCACGTATATAATTATGGTTTATTTCGAACATAACCAATATCTGTTACATAATGCTGTCTGCATACGGTATATAAAATAATAGTTTGACGACCCCCTTTTCCGGAACAAAACGTGCACTGCTGTCACCCAACAGCACGAGTGCCACGAAACGCATTTCTTGCAAAGGCCTCCAATTTTCTCTAAAAGCATTTTTTTCACAGGAGCACAAAAACAGGCGCTCAATTACAGCACGTAGACGACCGCGTCTCTATTTTTTTTAAGTGTCTTCCATTTTGAGTATATCCGCAGAAGTAGCAGCTGATGTCGGCGAGATAATGGGCACGCGTAAAACCAGCAGAAAAATCATTCAACAAAACCAGCTCCTGTGGTGCCGCCTCGCTTTAGAGGAAAAAAAGTGCACTTAAGAGCTAAGCAAGCTCCAGGTCCACCCCCAAAAAAGAGGTATTGGGCGACACCTAGACAAGCGGATTAGCCTCTTTGCACAACCCTTTTATTGGGAAAGGGGTGCTGAGTAGAAAAGAGATGTATACTTGATGGCGTGGGAGGGGGTGAAAAATCCCTTTGATCCCTCACCGTCCCGCTGGACAAGTGTCATTTCACGATTAGGACCACCACATGCTGCTATAGGGGGAGGTGAATTAGGAGCAAAAGGGCTGAAAGAAGCAATTACCACTCTAGTTGTGTGAAAGAGGGAGAGAAAAAAATGGTGGTGTGATAGAGGGGTGGGGGGGATCTGGGGCCTGCCGCCTCTGTTTTTATTTGGGAGGCTCATTATAGCGTCCCTGCGGCCTCTTCTGGCTTGTTGAAGGGCACAAAAGATTACTCGTGACACAGAGAGGAGGATTCCCTTTTGTATATATAAGGAAGAGGCGATTGAGATAGAAAAGAGGTGTATAGCATCTGGTGATGGGCAGAACTTTTTTTTGTGTGTGTGGAGGGGTGTGGGAGTGAATTCTTTAGCATTGTGAGCTTGACGCTGACATGGCGCGGCAGATGCTCATAAAAACAATCCTTTTCCACTTTTTTATGCTTTTCAACAAAAAAATGAGGGGGGTTTTACGTTTCTTGCCAGCAGTTCAGCCCAATAAAGACCCACCCACTCTCTCTTTCCCCCACTCTATTCAGCAATGGCAATGGAATGGTTCAATAATGCCTTCTAAATTGGCTCGTTCCAGTTTCGAGAGATTATGTGAGCAAAATTGAATGCTCATTTCAAAGATGTGGCCTATAACTTCCAGGGCCCTGTTTCATATTATATCGCTCCGCAAGACGAAATGCGACCCTGTAATATAAGGCACAGCTGCACAATTATTTTTTTGCCAGTCTATATAGTATGAATCCTGTATTGTTACCAGTTGGAACGACTATAGTTACAAATCCTATCCTCCGATGATGTCTTTTGGTTCTGGCGATGACACGTTTGTCTTATTGCGTGACGAATTTCTTCCCGAGGCTCGAATACAGCAAGCAGCATCACCTAATGAGAAAAAGTAACGTGGGAAAAAATAGTCTGAATCATTGGTGCTCATCACGCCGCACTGATCCGGCTTGATGCTGTGTATGTGGCGGCCGCTCCATTTGCTACCGTTGCAACCAGACCAGTTCTCCTCCCCTCAGCTCCTGACAGGCATGCTAAAATGTCAAAATCCAGTAACCCTCCCCGTCTCTCTCTCTCTCTCTCTCTCTCTCTCTCTCTCTCTCTCTCTCTCTGCGCTTTTCCAGATAGATAGAACCCCCCTCCAAAAAGGGGGGGTTGAACCCGGGGAGGCAGCCACCCGCGCCACCCCCTTCGCCTTTCAATCCAGATTTCACGTCCAATAAAAGCGCGGCGACTCGCCTGAATCGGTCAAATTAGTAACCTGCCAGGACAGAAAAACGGAAGCAATTAAATAATCACACTTGGTTTGTTCTTGTGGAGGGGGCACAATGGAGAGAGCAAAAATTTCAATATGGTTAGCCCCCCCTCTCCTACCCGTAGTGCGTCCGGGGTTATCCGGCAGACAAAGAACTGCACCAGAGGGGGGGAGGTTGGGAGGGCTTCTTTTTGGACAGAGGAGCCGATCCGGGTTAGTCTCCCGGATCATCGTTTATGCCGCTCTGACTGCTCCCTCGTTGGGTACGTTTATTCAACTCGCAATGGCCTGTGCCAACCAGAGATAATTACAAAGGATGGGGGCTCCGGTGGTGCTTGCGAGGAATCTTGTCACGGGGAGGCGGGTCGACATGGCATGGTTGCAGAACCATCAAGGGTTATGGCCCTATATACCCCCGCACCCCAGCAGCAGCAGCAACCCTCCCATCCAACAGCCGCAGCCGATTTGATTACTCGCTTCCTGCTTATCGAGCGCCTGCATTTCGGTTCCGGCCTCGTTATCAGGGAGGCTCCTTTTGATGCTGCGGATGATGCGGATCAAGCACGCGGATCAAGATTCGGATAGTATAGATAAGGACCGGCTTGTTAGCCTGATGTCCGAATGCGGTTGCTTGTGGCCTCTACTATATATAGTGTATATCTCAGCAACTCAGCTCATAAGGCAGTTCCTGTGATGTACACAGCTGGACATAATAATATAGTCCCTTTCAGCGTCAGGGACTGCTATTGTGTTCATGAAAAAGTTCCAAACATTTCTCACATATCCAACAAATGTCCAAATATCAGCACCTCTAACTTTCCCCCCATATTTTTAGGACTATTAGCTTTTGGGTTGGGTTGTACACTGCTGGACATAATATAGAAGTCACTTTGAGATTTTTTGGCGTGAGCGGCGATTTCTATTCGCTCCGCCCAAGGGACTGCTGCTACATTATGTCCAGCCGTGTACAACCAACCCAAAAGCTATTATAAAGTTAGAGGTGATGTTTTTGTAAGCGCAACCGAGTGCGCACCGCACAGCTCAAGCAACGTACACGGTTGGCATTATCAATGGTAAGCTCTCTGTATAGTGGGTGTATACTGCGTTTGCGATATTGCCAGGGCTTTGGAGCTAACCTCACGGGGGAGTAACTCTGGCCACGTTGCCGAAACAATGGAGCTGCGCGAGTGTGAGTGCGCACTCTGTTGAGCTCGTTAAAAATCATATGTGTAGTTATGGCTTCCAAGTTCCAAGTAATGTTCTGCTATAGTTGACAGTGAGATGGGCACCAACCAAGCGGGTACAATGCAACCTGTGATCCTATATGCAGACTCGATGGGAGGGCTCTATATATGGAGGCGTTCAGTATATATAGATTGTGACATCTAAGCATGGAGAATGAATCTGCTGGAAGCGGATCTGCCTCCACTTTGAAGTGAAAGGGTCGTCTTCTTCCTTACTGGCCCCATATGCAGTGGTTCCGGAGCCGAGAGAGCAGTACGTTTCCGTCGCGGGCCACAAAAGGGCCCCCCCCCTTTTCAGCTCTTTCCCAAAATTGCGGCTCAGAGAAACGGAAGGCCTCTTTTCAACACCTGCATGCACATCCATCCCAGGCAGTCAGTCAGTCGGAGGGGGGTCACCTTATAGCCAGGCTCTTACCCAGAACCACTCCCAATTTTCACCTTCTCCAAAAGGAGGAATCTCTACTTGTCAGACACGAAGAAGAAAAAAAAATGCGCTTCTTTCTGAGCTCCCCCATTTTGCCCGTCATCCGAAATGCAAAAGGCACAAGAAAGGCTTCTTCTGCGCCATACAACGCTACTGCTCGATGAATCCAATGATTCCTTACATGGTTGCAAGCAACACCCACGCCAGATCTGGAATTTTGCTGGTCTGATATGAATTTATGAAGACCTGAAAAGCATGAGATCTATCAGAGTTCACAACGACGGTATTTTCAGACAATGAGGGTTTTTAATTTTTAATTGAATTATCCCTTATTGGATGCCTTATTATTTTCGAGCATAGTAACCGACTCTTTAATTTATAAAATCTGAAGCGACTCTTTGAGGACTCAATGCCTTATTCAATTTGGACTGAAAGGTGATTAATCGTACCGCATTTCAAATTTTAACACTCACATCCGGCCCCATCATATACTGAATGTTGACATCCAGATGAATGACGCCCACTGTGTAATCACGACCAAATCCTGAAGTGTAATGCCCATTCTTTCTGCTTCAAGCCTCAAGTAATCCCTGCAAAGTACACCGCCTCATTCCCCCCTCTCCAACCCGCCCCTTAGACTAATATTTACGATCTAAATATCACCTAATTTTCTTGCAAGCCATCCGGGAACCACATTGCTTATATAATATCCAACCCCTCTGCTGCGGTCTTTCTCCCGGGCCATCAATCCCACTTCTATCTCCTATATAAGAGAGGGAACCCCTCCTGACTAAATCCGCTTATGGTCCACAAATTAATCAGCGGATATTCATCGGGAGGAAATAATAAAACCGACCTTGATTATGTGCCTGCAAAGAGGGGAAGCCGCACAAGATTGGAAAAGGCAAGCGGAGTTCGAGGATTTAATATGGGACGTTATGTATCGAGAGGGATGGTGATATTCCCGTGAGTCTACTGTATATGCTGCTCTCCGAGAGCGGATTTTGACCGGATTTTGGTTCCGGATATTATTCTGACAGTATTGGGTTTTGATCAATCTGCTGCTCTGCAACATCATTTCGGATTTTGGTATATGTTAAATTTAACTCGAGAAAACGTGAGAGAAGCGTAACCGCAGGGATGGAAAAAAGGGTTTTTCTAGTTTAATGTTATTTTTCAAGCCATCATTTATTTTTTTTGAAGATGTTTTGCCAAAAAATACAATCGTACATCGCACCGTCGTCGTCTCTCGAATCTGCAGCAGCCAGCCAGTGAAATTGACGTTCAGCACTATGGAGGTTGGGGGGGTGTTGGGAGATGACTGGGGCGAAAAAGAGAGGAGGGGAGGGAAAATGGAGGGTGCCCCCTGCGCTGGAAATGGAGGCTTCTTTGAGCTGGTGTAGCACGTACATTATGGCTCATCCATTTCTGGGTCGGGCCCGGCTGCAATCAGGGGCGGGCGATTAGTGCTGCTGCTGACTTGGTCAAAATGGCAGTTTCCGGCGTTTTGGGCCTCCCCCCCCCCTCTCCCAAATCTCTCCTCCCCCTCGCACCACTTTGAATGCGGCTCTGACGAGAGCTGAAAACTTCGTTAGAAATGGTTGGGAGACGGCGCATAAATCGTTGCAAATTATTTGGAAAAGCCAGAGTCCGATAGCAACTACTGGGGAGGGAGGCATGGGAAGCTCTTCAAAAGACATTTCCTCTTTTTTTTTCTTTTTTTTGGACCACCCTTCCCCCCCTTATATACCCCCATCGAAACTGCAGGTGCAGTCGTCGACTTTTCGCTAATGGAAAAGTTAGAGCTGCTGGGAAGTGCGCCTCCATTCCAGCACCATACAGAGAGAAATCCCCATATATATAAAGCTCAATATTTGTACGTATTAATAAATGTATGTATGTCACGCCCAATTAAGCCACTTCCCGGGCACGGAGAGCGCTCAAATTTCTCAGAGCCATGTCTTACCTATCACTGACCCCGAGAAAAGTCCCAAACCCGCACTTTTTTGAGTCTAAGGGGGGTTTTCAGCAGATTAACCAATTGCCTAGCAACCCTGGCTGTCAACAAGCCCAAATGATG
>KZ538572.1:0-41189 GCA_000934665.2 Catajapyx aquilonaris
GGATAGTTAGGAAGAGGGGGGTAACGTGAGTTCTGGCTCGTCTCCGACAATGTTCTTAACTCGTAAAAAGTCTGGCTCGGAATGACTATATAAAGACGCTTTCATGAGGATGTTCTCAAGTTTTAAAGCCCGGCGAGGGGGTTCCAAAAATGCAGTTTCGTTACAAAAAAGAAAATAAAGAAAAAAAGAGCCAGCTCCCTTCTAAATCAAGTTCGGCAGAGAGAAAATATATACCGGACTGATGACGAAATGTACATTTCGACGTTTTTTTTGGGGGGGGGGGGGGGGGAGAAAAGGGGAACAGTTGGGCCATATTTTATTCAGGGAATGGCCCCACCAAAGTTCCTGCCATAATTCGCATTAACATTTCATCTTGTTTTCCCTTCACTTGAGAGGCAGTATCGACCGCACTAAAAAGTTGACACTGCTCACACACTTTGCGAAACTACATTGTCGGCGAGCCTGCACCGTGTTACATACAAGAAGAGGATTGATTTGGACCAAATGGGTGGGGAAATGACCTTGGGTTCATCCTGGCGGGTAGGTGAAGTGGACGCCTCTCTTGTGTTGCGGGACTGCGGGTATGCAGGCGCACAGGAAATTTTTGTGTGGTTTAGGCCCGGTTTTTGTGCATCCGGGAGGTGATGGCGATTTTTAGGTAGAGGGAGTTTGTGTTTGCTTTAGTGGTGAATATTCGGATATGACGTTTTCGGATGGGTGGTATTGATGGGGAATCCGGGACTGTCTATAAGGGAGGACGAAATTTCCGTGGATTTGAGCTCCGGGGGGCTCAGGGAGTTGGATTCATAAAATGCATGGTTGTTTATGGCTGGTTTTTTGGGGGTAGTCCTGGGCCTCAGGGCCGGTTGCACAGGGCCAGATGCATTACGAGCCGGTTGTGTAAGCTCAAATGCAGTTGACTATGTGTTGTGAATACCTGCACCTGCCCGTACATAATCTGAAAATTTCCGTAATTTATGTTCATACAACTGGCCCTGCATGTTTACTAAGTGTTGTCAGCAATAAATAACAACCGGTAATGAGATTCTTAAATGTGTCTAACCTGGTTCAAGTAGGCGTAAAACAATGGTTTAGTCTGAGAATCTCACCAGAAACAGTCGTAAACCTCTGGGAATCAGGCTCCAGTATAGACAAAAGATTACTCTTACTCTGGATGCTTAGGGTGTAGCCTTCTATAGTGGGTTCGTGGGGTTAAAGCCCCGGGGATTGGCCTCACACCTTTGATGTCCCGAGTCCCATTGCAGATTTTTGCGTGGGAGTCATTTAATGGGGTTGAGCACTACGACAAGTCGGTGTGCGTAAAACTCTCCTGAATTAAAAGCTGCTAATAAACGCATTACACATACGTATTCTGATTCCCCTTGACAAGTTCTAATCGGAGTCCAGAGGAGATTCATAGAACTAATGGAACATTAACCATCGTCATACGAAATGACCGAAGCACTAGGCACTGATGTAGTCTCGGGTGCAGTGCTAGCAGATTTGTTAAGTAGGATATCCTGGTGTAGTGTAATTGAATTCTCTGAAGTGTACTGTTTATTTCTGATGCCGGACATATATAGAGTAGGTCAATTTTCTTCGCATTATTTGCCGAAGAGACAAGATCCATTTCTGTGAAGTCGCGTACATCCCTGCTTTTATATGTGCTACTTGCATTTTATCATTTATCGTTATAGCTTACAGCTATATATATGAGCTATTGCTACATAGCTCTGTGGAATGACTTCAAAAACCGAACTATTGGTAAACCTCTTTCCCGTTTAGTACATGATATAAGTTACTTGTTTTACTACGGTCAGTTTTACGGCGTTTCGCATTTCAGAATTACGGTACCTAAACGTGAAGAAGTGAATGACTTGAGAAATATTTGGAAAAATGGAAAGTAACAAAAAAAAAATCAACAGATTACCACAACACCCAAGTTCTTGGGACGTCGGAGGACGTCTTCTGATAGCCGGGCTGTTCCAAGGCTAAAGGTTGGCAAATGCATATTTCCCAGCCAATGCAATGCAAAGGTGGAATTTCAGAAGGTTCGCATGGTATAGTACGGAATCATGGATATTAGTACGGAGGAACGGGTGGGGGTTGGGGGTGGGGAGTACGCACATGATTGAGGGATGGGCGTCATCACTGGCTGTAAGTATAGGAAGCGATTTAAAATGCGGTGTGCACCGCAGGCTCAGAAAAAAGTGAGCGAAGCGAGCGGTTTTCTACGCCTGTTCCAGCACCAGCATAGAAAAACTTTTAGTTATAGGTTTTTTTAGTTACTTTATAATTTCAGTAGTCTTGTATACGACTTTTCATAATTATTACGACTATGTTTTGTTGTAACCTAACCCCGTCGTTAACCGGGGATTACCTGTATTGGCTAATTAAGGTTATTACTGAAGAGAAAGGTGCATCTTATCCCGCCGGTGCCTATTGCCGAAGGAAGCAGGTGTTTATTCTGATACTTGGTTTATAAAAAATGTGAGTATTTATCAGATTTAAAATTTCATCTGTATTTGGCACACCCACTAACACCATTCATGTCAAATATAGCAGAACGATGAATTTCAGAAATCTTTGTAATCTCGCGTGGAAAACATTGTACTGTATTATTGCACAGGCCTTATTCTCGTAGCTGGGCTATAGTGTATAGTTGTATACGGTATTTATTTAGTCCGTGTTTGATGCAAAGAGAGCACGTCACTTATGAACTGGACTTTTCAATATTGCAAGGAGTATGTTTATTACTGCCCGGCAAAAGAAAATACAGCGCTTTCAATATTGCGTCATAAATGA
Source organism: Catajapyx aquilonaris (assembly GCA_000934665.2). Classification (NCBI taxonomy): domain Eukaryota; kingdom Metazoa; phylum Arthropoda; class Diplura; order Dicellurata; family Japygidae; genus Catajapyx; species Catajapyx aquilonaris. The sequence continues at coordinate 2,806 of KZ538572.1, forward strand.
TTTTTTAAAAGATTTTGTGTCAATGCCATTATTTTATCTGGAAGTGTTATATTGTGGTTTACGTCGTCTATATTTCGCATAATGTTCAAAGAGAGCGGAAGACACTAATTTTTAAATGCAATTATCTAATAGCTTCCTACATCATTCTCCCGCTCATTTATGACAGCTCATCCACAGTCATGATGATGGTCACTTTCAGTCGGAAGAAATAATCTTGCGGTGTACAGTAAAACGGCTGATGTGTGAAAAGTTTTTGGCACTGGGCTCGATTTCACTTCTTTCTACACGTGTCCTGTAACATCCCCTGGTTCTGAGACCCTTTGCCCTTTAGTCTTCATCCCCGTCTCCCCTTTCGACCCCGTCCCTTTAACTCACCACTGTACCCTTCTTCCCCATTCAACTTGGCCATTCATATCACTCTCCAGTAAGCTGGAACTGTTCTCCCTTTTCCCTACTATTCTGTGTCTTCGTAGTCGCTGGTTACATTATAGGAGCAGAATGAGACACGAGACACACAAGATCATCATCTATTGACAAAATATGTTGGCTGTCTTCGTCGAAAAGGCTGAGGACAATCTACTTATACAGTTTCCACAAATTAAAGATATATTTTAAACTATAATGAGACATGGAATTTATGCAACAGTTTTCATACACAACAGCAACGAGCATTTTCCATGCGAGATTTTCGCCTATAAAGGACGATGATTATAATAAATTGATTTAGCAAGTTGGTTAAAATTGACAATGATCAATTCACGTTGGAAATGAATCGGGTATGTGGTGAGACATGGATGACCGCACATTATTATGGACAAAATTAATCATTTTATCATAGTCTTTGTGTGGTCATACATATTGGAAATACCATTAGTAAAACCCAGTTTAACGATTAATCTCAATATGTACCGCAATTACATTTATCGGGGTCACCAAGGATTGAGTGTGTTTACAATTTTGGCTTCGATTGTGCTTTCACAGAGGCGGACTACACCTTGGACGATTCGTTCTGGACGGAGGACAGCCCCGTTGGTGAGTTTAGGCCCCATAGCTCTTAATCGGAGCAAACTGCATTGGCGATTAACAGCCAGAAAAACATCCTTAGGTGAAGTGGAGCGCCTCCTGAGGGAGCACAAGGAGAACCAGGAACTTGTACGGAGCATCGGTACGCACTATTATCAGATCATCTATCCGGTGCAGCTTCGACATCACGAGAAAATGGGAATATCCACGAGGGAGGTCAGCAGCGCCAAGGTCAGTACACTTAACTCGTCTTTCCCCTCCCCTATATATACATCCACCCATCACTTTTATCTCTTTCTCTTTCATTCTATTGACATAAGCCTCCCCTTTACCATCTTTGTCTTGATCAGTGCTGTGTGCTTGCAGGAAGACCGCAGATATCACATTGGCCGTAGATTAGTTATAAAATACACGGAATATTATCTGGGCCATTTTGACATTCAAAATCCTCTCGGGCATGCCTTTTCGTAGAGGTGACAAAAGAAAAAATTATGGCGGGTTGTTTCCTGCAAGTCTTCTCTTCCCCCGATGACATTTTTGTGACTTAGTGTAAGCCAGGTGATTTTCACTTGAACTCTTTTCCTGCAGGAATCGGAGAGAAGGCAACCTTCCCTGTCAGATTCCTCTAGGAAAAAGGTGTGTCCATTTTTATTGTGGAAAAAAAGAGGGAGGAAAAAAAATAACAAAATAGAACAGAGTTTCCCAAGAAAAGCGTGGCTGGACCGGGATGCGGCAATTAAAAGGCGCTCTCATTCGCTAATGTTTCCTTCCTGTCCAACACACACCCTCTTTTTAGCCCTCTCACTCCTTGTAGTTAAGCCACCTTGCCGGCCACCCGCCACTCTCTCTCTCTCACTCTCTCTCTTTCTCTTCTCTTTCTCTCTCACTCTTTCACACACTCTTTCTCTCTGGAGCCGCTCACAAATTACGTTGCTCAAAGGAGGGTACGCTCGAACAACTAAACTCGAGCACTCTACAAACTCGTTATGAAAACTTGGGGTCCGTGCTCAGAAAAACGTTGCAAGAGCCGAAGACTGCTGGATTTCTGAAGGCGGAAGTACTGCAGATACGGTTATCTTCAAATACTCTGATATCTTGCTAATGTTCGGGGGTTTTCAAAATGCACTGTAGGGAACATGCCAAATTGCTCCAGGCTACAAAGGCAAGATGTTTCTGTACAGGCCAATCTGTTGGAGAAAACCTCCACATTTGTGAATACTAAATATTTTTAGTTCGAGTATACTTGATGACTGTTCGAGCTTACCCCCTGACCTTTTTTTTAAATTATTTTTGAGTGGGATGGGATGGGTGACGTAACAATTGTGAGCGATTCCTTTCTCTGCTGGAGCTTTGTTTTTCTCTTTCCTCCGCTTGATTTGCAGTTCCCGCCGCCAGAGCTCGCGGACGGCCCGCCCGCCAGCCAGCAGAGTTTCCGGGTGCGTAGACTAGCCTCTCATCCATTGTTGCCGCCATTTTTCACCTGCGCTGCAACACGTACTTTCCACACACCCATACCCACCCACCCNTCTCGTGAACCATACATCGGCACCAAACTCCCGCCACCAATTTGCATGAATGTGTCCAATTTTTTTTTGTCCACCAGTTCTTTTAAACAATTGAAACCTCCACAAGCGATGTTGCCACCTGCATGTGTATACCCGACCGGCTCCCGTACCATGTCCTGGTGTGCTGTTGGCTTTTCTCCGCGGATCTTCTTCCCAGAAACCCAAACAGAACATTTTAATCAAATTGCTACTTCGGCATAAAATTAATTGCAAACACAGCATCAAAGGTACTGAACATCATTGTAGCGATTAATGTGTGTGCTTGTCCCAGCGATTAAAACGCTGGCATACAGAGTGGAATGTTTAATAATTAGCGGAAAGCGCTATGGGGACTTTTTTTTTTTGCAAACAAATATTCAATGGAGCGTATTCATACAATTTGACATTTCAATGACTCCGAAGAGAGAAGGGGTTGATAAAAAAATATACATTGGCCTATAGATTTTCTGGTAGAAATTCCAACTGGCTGGCAGCTGAATCTGGCATGTGATTGGCGTGCGCCTGAACACATTTCTGTTTTCCGAGTGGCAATTTTGCAAGTGCACCTGGCCACAGTCGCATTTGTCAGACGGAGTGTAATAATTTATTCAAGTCTCACCTGAAATAATTATGCTTTTTTTTTGTCCCTCCCCAAGGAGAAGGTTTGAGGAGAAAAGCCCCATACTCTTGCTTGGCTAGTTGACTCCATAACTATCCCTACCTTTTTCTTGAGAAAATTATTTTTTTTGAGAAAAAAAAGGGGGATAAGATAAAGATGCTGCCGCGGTTGCCACATCCCCGTGGGTCCGAACGCGGTTAATCTCTTGTCCCCTGTCCCCCCTCTCCTCCCCAACCGACTCAACCTTCCCCAACTTTCCATTGCATCCTGTACCCGCTGGTCGGAAAAGCAAATCAATAGCGGCAGATCGAAGGGAGGAAAAGGGGAGTTGGGAGGGGAGACTTTGGTTGGAGTAAACATGCAGCAGCAGCAGCAGCAGCGGCACCAGCAGCCAGGGGACCAGCAGCAGAAAATGCCAAAACCTCCTCTCCCTTTCTCCTTCTTTCTAATTGTTTGCTGCATTGGCAACGTCGCCTCCTTCACCCCCCACCAATCCACACCCTGTACCCCCACCCTCCCCCCACCCAGTGACGCCATTTGGTACCGGTGCTCGCTGAGTCTCCATCTTTACCATCCTCATGGTCCACCACCTCAGTGTACTTGTCCAAAAAAAAAAAAAGAAAGAAAAAAAGTGAAACACAAAAAAATATGAATGTGATATAGCAGCCTATTGGATGATGATTGAATGCTTCTAATTATAAATGATAGAGTACAAAGGTTGCTCATGGGTTGGACCGTGAGGTGTGAGCTTAATTGTTTGGAATACTCTTGGGTGGCGGGAGGCAGGGCCGGAGAGAGGGTGACCAGGGTGGCGGGCCTGACTTTCAGACGGGCAAGCACTTCCATCGGACCTCACTGCTCATCAAGGCCTTCAACCACAAGTTCCGACTGGATTTGGAGCTCAACACGTGAGTGGCCCCTAAGCTCCTTCTCCACTGTCACCTTTGCACTTTCAAAGATGCCAACATGTGTCGCACGATTCGGGCGTTTGCGGCGTTAAAAAAGAGAGAACTAGGAATGACAGGCTTTGACTTTTTAGGTGGCTGGTGGTGGGGGGGATATGCATCAAGTTTTTAGTGAGAAATTGGAGGGTGTCGCGATGGTGTCAGCTGCAGATTTTTCCGAGGCATTTTTTCGCACCGAAATTTGAGAGAGAATCGTTTGGCATTTTGCAGCGATTGTCGTGGCGGCGCGTGTGAGATAAATATTTTAAACGCCTATCGGTTCGATGGTGCTGCCGTAGAGATCGATGTTAAATATAGAACAGGACCCCTCCAATTAACTCTGCCTTTTTGCTTGGAAAGGTCACAGCTATTTTCTTTCTCGGGTCCAGAGCATTGGTAATGTAATTAGTTGTTATGGCGACGAATTTTCAACTCTTCTCAGGCACTTTTTTGCCATGGATACCGTACCTAGCAACAGCGTCCTTTTGGCGTCCTACTTTTTCTCGTCACCTACAGAAACTGCTGGGAAAATATGGTGCGACAAGCAATGTGAATTTTGGAGAATGCAGCTCGTTACAACTTGAATTATCGGTAGTGGTTAGCGATTTTTGGGTATGAAGAGGTTTATTATTCAGCAGTTACTTTTACACAGATACAGATACTTGCAAACACACTTTAGCTCCATCCTCAATATATCAGCACAGCTCTGACACTATAGGCACATGATGACAAGCTTAGATTGTGCGTACAGTACAAGAACATGCGACGTATACACACGCAACGTTTGAGTGAAGACACGTACTGTTATCATGTGTCAAACAGGCAACTTCTGGCGCCAAACCTGATGCAGAAACACTTCTTACCTGGAGGAGCGGAGCAGCTGTCCAAGCAAGAGATCGAGCACTGCTACTACCACGGGACAGTCAAAGACTATCCTGGAGCCACGGCTGCCTTCAGGACGTGCAGCGGAGTGTCAGGGGTCATTCACGTGGGCAACGAGACATTCATCATCCATCCCTTCTACGGAGGGGACCTGTCTCGCAAGCACCCCCACGTCATCTTTGAGGCTCGGTCTCGCATGAGGCAAGCCTGCGGAAACACGGGCAAGCTGGAGTGGGGCTTGAGGAATTACCGGAAGCAGAAGGCCTCCGGGGATAACCCAATGGCCCTTGACCTCACGTCCTCCTCGACCTTCGCCGCCTTACAAAAGAGGCGACGGCGGCGAAGGCGGGACGTCCGGGAGGTGACCAAGTACATCGAGACGGCGCTGGTGCTCGACAAAGCCATAGTTAGTACAATGTTCTGCTGCTGATGGAGGTGATGGGCATTGCGGTCATTTCCACGGCGCCTACATAACCGAATCCGTTTCGGAACAGTATCACTATATTATTTTGGTTGTTAAAGATCTAATTACCAACCCAAGCTGTTGATTATCTTTTATCATGTCAACAGGGCGAATGCGATTTGCACAAAACAAAATAACATGATAGTACAAACAACAATCCTTCTTGTAAACATGAAGTTGGATAATCAGCAGCCTGAATTGGCAATTCTCTCCTTAGCAACTGAATAGTGAGCTGGTGTAGTGCTCAGAGTTAGTTTGGTTTCGAGGGCGCGGTGAAAATGTGACCACATTGTTCTACTTTTGCGGTATTAGTTCCGTTCTCATACAGTCATGCATAAAATATGGCCTCGGAGTAACTCATAATAGCAAAGTAACTTCCCTAAAGCTTCTTGCATTTTGATCAGGGCCAAACAAGAACCTGCTGGCTTTACTGCAATACAATGTGTTGAACTATGAGCCTGCACTGTTTGCACTTGCTGGGACTTCGTTAGGACTAAGTAATCAAGGCTGCCATATTCGTAAATGGTATGAAAATGTGAAATTTTAAATGACATTTGACTTACTAATGGTAAATGACTTGTTCAGTGTTGCCCTATATAGGCTATAGGAGCAACCATTTTAAACCTTAATAAACACCCTGATTATCATATATAGAGTCATCATCACTCACGGTAAAATTACCTTGTAGTTCAATATATCTGCTTCTGCTGGAATTTTTTCATTGCAAAATATTTGTGGCAGTCTACAGCTTCACCTTAACCACTAAAAGAAGCACTAAAAGTGTCGCCTTGAGAGCAACACCAGAGTTGGTCTGGACCGAGAACACTGCACACAAATAAAGGGAAGTCCTTATTCAGGGCAAAATAGCCGTCGTTAGTCACACCCGGAAAGCTGTCCGTCATTCTCAGGGGGACACGTCGCTTTATCGGGCCGTTTCATCCTTTCAGTTTGAGAAGAGGACCGGAAGCACGAGGCTCCAAGTCGTTCACGACGCTATCCAGATCGCCAACATTGCCGATTTGGTGAGTTTTATACGGTTTTGCTTCTCGGCTGACTCACATTCCCACCCATGCCTCTCTCTCTTTCTCTCTTCTCCCTCATCCCACCCCTGTATTTTTTTTTCTATCCGACACGAATAGGGTGTAATGAGAACCGTGGGGATCACCGAGATAACAGTTCCGCCAGGAGCGGAAATTTAACGGTAGCTGTTGCGTCCTGCGACAATTGCTTTTGTGCAAGTGGCAATCATATATAAGTACGAAATGCGGAGAGGCAGCAATTTCCCGCCTGGCAATTTCATCTTGCGGAAATCTTAATGCCGTGCAAATGATTATGAAAGGGCCGTGCATTTCAGACTCTGCGGGACAAAATCTGAAATCCGTTTAAAGTCACGCGAGAAAAAGGCAATTTCATTCTGCATGACGCCAAGCTCGCGCTGGGTTCCCGCAAATAACTTGCACCGTAAACTGCCCATTACAAGCTTAGTTCACTCGGGACTCGGGTTTAATTTTGCATAGCCTTCGTCATGCTTAAACTGACCCAGCTGTCTAAAAATTCATTGGGGGAGATTTAGAGAGCGATATTGAATCAGGGCAAGTTATGATCCGCTGCGTGATGTAAGCCACAGTAATGCCATCATCGTTAGACGTCAGTTGCTTTACTCCACGAGCTGCGCCATATCTGGCTCAGAATAGAAATCCTCCCAAATGGCTGATTTCAGCCTGGGATAAGTCGCAGTAGGCCTAATAGGCGGCAGGGGAGATCACTGAGCAATTTTCCAGCGCATTTGATCAGCGCTGATATTTTGGTATGGGTGTAAACTCATTATGGAGGAAATGCAAGAGTGTTTGATTGTAATAAAAGTCAATTCAAATCATTACTATTGGACAAAGTGACGGAATTAATTGGTGTCAATAGCAGCTGGCACAGTCTAAAGCTTCTCAAACTGCAACTTGGCTGGTCTATTTATACAAACTAAGCAATTTATTCTAATGACTGCAATCATGATTTTCTGAATGCCAGATGTTGATGAGATTAATATGAGCAACAGGGTCTCCGCAGTTACCCCCATCTAATTATACAGTATGAATTAAAGTTAGCTTTTTGAATAGTACATTGTGAAAGGGCTTTTGACTGGCGTCTGACAACAGGTGAAATTAATCACTTTGTCTCACGGTGCTTTAACTCTTTACATTTTTAAAGACATACAGGGTATGTTCGGAATCGTTTCAGCGCAGCATGGCTTACCCTAAGACCAAATTGTTTCATATAATTTCGGAATTGCTTAATTGCGGTGGCAATTAAGTTTTGATTCTAGCATTGGCGATATAGTGACGATCTTGCAGGCAGAGTATACTATTAATGTGATATGCAGGATATTGTCACATCACATATAAATCTGAAGAGTTTCTGAGGTTTTTACATTTCCCCCCAAAGTACTGTCGTTATAGCGTTGTTCTGCTACCTTCAAACCCACTCATGTTCTGAAATCGCTTTGTGTACATCACGCAGTACTTCCGCACGCTGAACACGCGCGTGTCGGTGGTGTACGTGGAGACGTGGCAGCGGGAGAACCAGACGCCTGTGGACAAGAGCCTGGATGTGTCGCGAGCCCTGCTCAACTTCAACGACTACACGTCCCGTAAGCTCTACAAGGTGGACAAGGACACCACGCAGCTGCTCAGCGGAGAGAGCTTCATGGGCGGGGAGAGCGGGATGGCCGTACCGGACACGGTCTGCACGGCCAAGTCGGTCGGGGTCAGCGTGGACCTCAACGTGTACGAGCCTCACCTGGTGGCCGGTACCATGGCGCACATGATCGGACACAACCTGGGGATGAGCCACGACGACGGACGGGAGGAGTGTCACTGCCAGGACTGGCACGGGTGCATCATGGCACAGAACATCGTGGGCCTCGACTCGGTGCAGCCGTACAAGTTCTCGGAGTGCAGCCTCTCCGATTACATTGACTCGCTGCGGATCGGACATGGGATCTGCCTGTTTAATCGTCCAAATGAGGTTCAGGTGCGTTTTTTCCCCCTATTTTTGCTCAAATGGGGGTGGATTCATTTCCGAACTTAATCCTGGACGCCACAAACAGGCTTTGGCGATTTCCAGCTTTCCTATCGGACTGAGTTCCAGGTTGTTTTTTTGTTGTATTTATTAACGGGATTCTGCGGTTTTCAATCCGATGATCACCTATGAAGATTTCCATGCCAATCTTGACAGCAATTTTGGCATTAAGCGACCATTTTGGGCACACTTAGATGTAGGCTAATCCATGCAGTCCCGGGGGAAATGCAATCTGCAGCCATTTCACTTACAATTATTGCTGAACGATCTACTCAGATCTCTACATTTCGTATGATTATGAATGGAAGTAACATGTTTTTCATGCATGGCAACTATAGGTGAAACACTATAGTATAAATAATTGGGCTGTTATTACGTAGTATGCAGTCACCATACCGCGTTCACATAGAAGCTTCGTATAAAATCATAATTAATTGTACGCTCAGATTTTCCCAAATTAGATCACTGGAACTGTACAGGGTATGGCTTGTAGAGCTTCCTCTAAATTTCAGGGATGCTTCAGAGTTCCTTGACTCGGTGTTATTGCGCGAATAGGTAGGAGCAAAGGAAGTCGCGTAATATTTCGCTCAGGGCCAATACGCAACGAGAAATTCCATGCAATAACTCCAGCCAGATTGACACTGCATTCCGCAAGTACCCAAATCCTACAGTTTACCTAGCAAAGTTGAGAATTTGCATTGTTTTGTTATCCTGGCTGCTAGTTAACCATCGCGCCTCTCTTGTTCACCGCAATGCCTATAGAGCAGGCGTGTTTGTGGCATCAACAAAAAGGGTCGCTGGTCTTGTATCCTCAGGTGATAGACAAGTCGTGCGGCAACGGCGTGGTGGAAGAAGGCGAAGAGTGCGACTGTGGGACCATCGAGGAGTGTCACCAGTCGGACCCTTGCTGCGACCCCATCACCTGCAAGCTGCGGGTTGAGGCCGAGTGCGCTTCGGGGCCATGCTGCGACGATTGCCGACTGCGGCCCCGGGGCTTCCCCTGCCGGGAGGCGGCCAACGAGTGCGACCTGGGCGAGACCTGCACCGGGGTGACCGGCCAGTGTCCGATGGACGTCTACCAAAAGAACGGCAACGCGTGCGGAGGAGGACGGGGATACTGCTTCAACGGGGTGTGTCCCACGCTGGACAATCAGTGCCAACAGATCTGGGGGTACGGCGGGGTGGCGGCCGACCGGCAGTGCTTCCAGCAGTTCAACTCCAAGGGGTACGTCAGCGGACACTGCGGAACCGATAGCAACGGAAACTACGTCAAGTGCGATCCGGAGAACGTTATGTGCGGGTCGTTGCAGTGCCAAATGGGCTTTCGGCAGCCGATCGTGGCCGGCATGGATGAGATGTTCTCACGGACTATCATCTCCATCAAGGGAAAGGAGTTCGAGTGCAAGTGCGTGTCTGCCTTTTTAGGTGTCAAGCTTCGGTAGCTCACTCAGGCTTCTACTTCGCAGGGCCACAAGCGGAACTCTGGCGCATAGCGAGATTCCGGACATGGGCTTGGTGCGGGACGGCACACCCTGCGGCGACAGCCTGGTAAGTTTGCCAGGAACACTAATACTGTACCAACTAGGTCGGTATACACACAACACGGCAGGGGAACTTTTTTTCTGGAGTGCTGAGAGGGTGTTAGATCTGCCACCGTACAGTACACATGAATGTCAAGAATTTGTTTGTTTACTGCATTTACTGACTCATTGAAGTCACATCCAGGGCAAATAATGCTGCGGAATATTTATAGGGGAGAGCCAACAGACGCGTGACCCTGACATTTGTGTGGTGGGGATGGATATTTTAAAGCTCCAGTAAAAATACCTCGGTTATACTGTTGGTTTGGAGCACCTGGGGAAAAGGGATATCCTAATCTGGGTTTGTACTACAGTGCATACAGTGCAGACAGACATCGCCTTCTATTAACAGAGATGGCAAGCATTTGGACTTTTAGACATATCAACAGCATTAGCTGTCATTGTGTCTAATGAAAGTAGTCTCATCTTCAGTTCAGGCCCTTTTTCGTAATGAATTTCGACGAAACTGCGAAAGGCCGCTGATGACCTTTTGGTGACGGTCTGATTGCTATAGATGTGTTCGTTCCCGCTATATTCATCATTCCACCCGATGGACCTTTAAAAATTGTTGCTCACTGAGATTATGACATGATCCTAGCCTATAATTCCGATAATGCACTCGCACTCCATGCCACTGCAGCCTATGCCCAAACAATAATTTTCTGCTTTCTCACATAGATATGTATCAACCAAACCTGCGTGAGCATATTTCCGTACATGGACCCGGGTAAATGCCCATCCAACAATGTGGCCCTTGATTGCTCGGGTCACGGAATGTGCTCCAACATCAACACGTGCCACTGCGACGGGGGCTGGGGCTCGGGGGATTGCTCCGAGGTGACCAATACCAGCTTCCATCATCACGGCCTGCCTGGGGTCACTCCACTGCCGCCCACCCCCATCGACGAGCAGGAGGACAAGCCCACCGAATCGCCTTACCTCATCAATGCCACCAAGACTTCTTCCTCGGGTCAGTTTCATTGAAAGCAGTTCCTTCACTTGATATCACTTACTACTGTATTGTTATGAATTGTACATGGCAACATTGGCAGACTGACAATCCTTTTCGTCATTCACTAGTTCAAATCAATGGGCGATGGTACTTTGAGGTTGTTCCGAATATGCAACAGCAATACTTCGACGAGAGTGAGTTAAGCATTTCAAGGAGAGGGCTAACAAACAGTTTCAAGCACCGTCCAATTTACAGCACGTTCAGTTCCTTATGATAAACTTTGAAAGAAAGGATGCAGTTCTTCAGCAAGTTGCAATATTAGCTATCATATCACATACCCATTTTAAGGAGCCGTTTCTTGCGAAACTACCAGCGGTCTATTGCTCAAAATTAGTCGATCTGACAATATCGAGAAATACTTGAAATTATAAAAATACCGAACATATTTTAGATGACCTTGTGCTTTACATTTTTTCTGAAACGGGCTGATTTTCCAACAGGTTTGTTCCCATGAATTACCAACAATTTTTCTAAGGAGAAAATAACTGGCAACATTTCTTAGTAAAACAGCCTCTGGAAACTGGGAATGTAATAAATCATTTTATGCAAATTTTACATGTCCAAACGAGCAACCAGTTACAAAAAAAGGAACTTCGAGTGTTTCAGTAAAGAGCCGGCATATTTTCTGCAGTGCCCTTTGGCAGAATCGAATTGTTTTCCCTCTGATGGTGCCAGAGGACTCGCATTGCTTACTTAGGGCACTTGAACATCGTTTCACTTATGACGCACCAACTTGCTGAAGGAGTGAACTTCCTCTTAATTCGACGATGCGGAACAACTGGTTTTTGTATACACCAAATAACGTTCGCCCCCTAACCTTAGCTAATGAGAATTGACAGCACTAAGCTAACACTTGACTATACTTGACCACTGCAGTAGTTGCACAAGGTCGATAAAGAGAGAGCTAAATCCGACTAATCCAATCCCCCCCTACATAGTATGTTGGTGTTAGTTGCAGTGTTTCTCAGCAACTAATGTTGTGTTAAGCTATTAAGGTAGGAGGAAGTCGGAAGGCGGGCTGGACAGGAGAGAGTGAATTTCCCCTTACAGTTCGCAACGCAGACCATCTCAGCACGCTGTCCATGGTTTTTATCCTGGTGGGGGTGGTCAAGGGCGTCTTCATATGTTTCGCGCTCATGGCCGTGTGCTACAGGTACCCTCGCTGCCCCCACCTTTTCTCTCTTTATACTTGCCTCCTTTTATTCTCTTTCTCTCGTCTCGCTCTCTTTCTCTGTACGTGGTGCCGCTGTTGGTGGTGCTGATGGCCGGTGGGGCTGGTGCTCACGACTGATGACTGACTGACTGGTTGACTGACTGACATGTCGCTAGCTGTGTTATTCCCCCTTTCTTGTTGCCCTCCCCCACCAAAGAGAGGGGGGTGGGGCCCTTACGCTCGTTCTGTCTTTCTTGTTCTTCCCCTTCCATCTTTCTCACAAATCTTACCACGCCATGGTTGGGACCATATGCCGCCCTCGCTTGAGCATGGGGATCACTGTACCAAATGAGAAGTGTATGCCCCCAACGAAAACGCTAGCCAAGTCATTCTTGAGTTAATCTTGTGTACAGTACAGTACGACATTTTCTTTCTTTATTGGGGGGCAGAAACTTCCTCGTTGAACCTAACAGTTATGCTCTACTACAAATAGACAAACTAATAATAACCTGCATGGGCTAGATCCGGTGCTCATGAGAGGTGCGATGTGTTTGTTATACGAGTACACCTATAGAGTAGCGAAGTGTACAGTACAGTACATGGCATAGTCATTCATGTCAAAGGGTGTCCCGGCATGGCTTGGTGGATTGTGGAGAGGGATGAGTTCATCCCAGTGTGTGTACCGTACAGTGCCATACAACGAACTGTCTTGAGAGCGCCAGACATGGGGAAAGAGAGTTTTTCTCCATGAAAAGAATCAGCAGCCCGCCTTCCCGCACTCCCCTCCAGACACCTGATGATACCCAGCCTCAAACCTAACTAGTCACGTGTGTGTGTGGTGTGTGTCTCTCTCTTTCTCTTTTGGAATCGTCTGGCTGTGGATCACTCGGAATGACGATGCAGTGAGGCAACTAGGATCCAACCGCGTCTTGTTGGTGGTGGTGCTCGTTTCCGTGGTTGCGGGGGTGTTCATAGTGTTTGCTCTCATGGCGCTCTGCTACAGGTCAGTTGGGCCGTCGACCCGCCTCCTCTTCTACCCCGTCCTATACCTCTGGCATGATGAATCTATCTGGTCTCTCTTTTCTCTTTGGGCCTACTGCCTCTGTCCGGGCCAGCACGTGTGTTGCTTCTACTGCCACCCTGCATGGACACCTACTCGTTCACGTGACAGACGCTACTAGCTGTGTGCTACATGTCACCTTTTTTTTAACGTAATTGTAGCGTGTTCAAAACTAATGGGTTTTTGGTCGGCGGCATTTTTATCATGGGATTCCCTAACGGAAAAATGTGTCAGAGGCGTACAAAATATCGTTACATTACTCCGCTCACTAACTATCTTATACTGCATTGCAACTTAGCATATCTCACTACTGTACCGTACTTTATTACTATAGAGTGTTGAGTAGCACTGTACTTTAGTGTAACTGTACTTGCAGTTAGTTCTAATAATACAGCTTGCATGCAGGTGTATCTATCAATGCAGTCAAGTTAAGCCTTAGGATGCAAACAATGCCGCCTATTTAAAAGTCTATTTTTTGGATCTCTAAGAATATAATTATATTTAATCAGGGCAACCCTTCTCCAACTGTTCTGCACTGTTTTCAAAGTACATCACATCAAACTCTTGAGCAGTACAATTTCGTAGATGTAAATAGTAGCCTAGATTTGAATGGCAAGGTAGGCGTGATGGGCGGAGTATATACTGTAGAGTAGAGTAGAGTTGGAGAGTGGTTGTGTGGGTTAAGGAAACAATTTTAAACAAACAGTGTGAGTTCGTGGGTCAGACTTTGACTTGTGGCCTAGGAGGAGTACCGTGCCAAAATACGAGCCGCCATTTGGGAAGAAACCCCTGAGCAAGAAGAAGGTCCCCATGGGATCGGCAGAAGAAGCGGCCGCGGCTCTAGAAGGTGCCAACCGCATCATCACTTTTGGCTCCATGCCGTCCTACAGGTATAGTCAGAGGTAAGTTCTCGGCCGCCGCTTTCTCCACCCTGCTTGCCACACTGTACTCACTGTAATCATCTCATAGAGAGCATAAGCTGCAACAGTTGAAGAGGATGGGGGGGATGAGCGGAATGGGCAGCATCGGCGGAGGTGCAGGGTCTGCAAGCGAAGAAGAAGCGGTGCAGTCGGGGGAGGAGGAGAGCGTGTCCTTCATCGACCTAGCCCCTAACAATCTGTCCAAGCTCCCAGAGAAGGGCATCCTGAAGAAGCCGCCATTCTTCGAGTCCCGCGACGACGCTGCCGACGCTCTCTCGCAGTCCGACAACAACCTGGAGGATGGCATGATGGGCGGTGCTGGAGGGGCCGGCGGCGGAGGAAGTGCTCTTAGCGAAGTGGAGCGAACACTCAAGAGCCTCAATGGCTATCACGAGGACATCCTCGAGGCCCTCCGATCCGCCGCATCCCATCGTGGGGCAGCAGGTCTTGGAGGTATAATCGCACTCACACTCTTCAACACATATCTGAGCACTCATGTCATGTTCAATTCCAGGCGCTGCTGGAGTGGCGGCTCTTACCGAAGAGCTGCGAAAGTCCCTCTCGGACGGTTACCCGGAGTATTCTTCGGAGTTTCCACTTCTGGGCAGCCAGGAAAAGCTCGGAGGGGGAAGCGGCGCTGGAGGGATGCGGTCGTCGATGGGCCTCGGTGGCAGCGGGATTTTTGGAGGCAGCAGCAGCGGCGCGGGTATGGGAAGCCTGGCAGGTTTAGGAGGAGGTCTTGCAGGGTTAGGGGGCGGTGGAAGCGGAGGTGGGGACTCAGCTGAAGAAGATTCGATGCCCCCCTGCGGTCCCATCCGGATCAGAAACCTGGAGGACCTCATCAGGCAGCTTGAACATCACTCTGGAAGGCACATGAGCCCTTCTGGGTCCGAAGATATCCGGATGTCAGAGACGGAAGCGGATCGACATTACCGCTTAGATTCTTCGTCCGCACAGGGGTAAGTTTTTGGGTTCGTTGCGCCAAAAGGAGCTAGCAGTTCACGACACGAACATGCAGATTCCACAGAGACGAAGAACCGGCGAGGTTTGTGTACGGAAGGTACAGACATCCACCAGCGGCAGGGGCGCCCGGGGGAGGGGGAGGAGGGCCGGGGGGAGGAGGGGGTCCGGATGATTTGTCCAAGAGGCTGGGAGGGACAGCTTCGGGGACGTCGTCGGCTTCCTCGTATCACACCCACCACCATCCTCAGAGTCACGCCCATTCCCATCACCACCACCACCATGAAGCCATCTACGCAACAGCTGCTGATCCTGACCGAGACAGAGACACTGCTGATTCTGAGAGGTAGGCAACTTTCTGATGCCCTTCTCTTTTGCTCTTGCTCTCTCTCTTTCTTCCCACTCCCTCTATATGCCTGTCGCCTCTATAGAGTTAAATATAGTTAGTTACAAAGAAAAAAAAAACAGAGGCCGATCTCTCCGACCCAACTTATCTCGCCCCCAACTATTCAGTAATGCATTTGAGCCAGCTATTTGAAAAGAGTGTGAGAGAGGAAAAAAAAAAATCCAACTCGGAGGTTCACTGCAGAAAGTCATTTGTGTGGTGCAAATTGCATATTATGAAGTAATGAGTTATTGGAGAGTAATGAAGTCAAGGCGTATAACAGTGAGCCTTTCGTGTGCAGCGGCTCATGCAGTAGTAAGACCCGCTTTGAGCGAATGGCCACATTGTGTGCCCCCAAGTGCCTCGACCACACAGGCACTTGTTTGTTGCAAAGTAGTTAGACAGAACAATAGTTGGGGGTGGGGGGAGAGGGGGAGAGTTTCGGCCCGTGGTCCTCCCGTTGCCTAGCGACGAGTTCGCGCAGGCGCAGCACATGGTCCGCTCGGCCAGCGAGGAGGCACTTCCGGTGACGCTCAAGCGGGACCCTCGGGGCGGCGTCGGCAGCAGCGGCCTCGGTTCCCCAGCAGGCGTCGGCAGCGGTAGTGGCGGCCATGGCGGCGTCTCTCCTTCGGGGCTCCTTTTCCCTTCCCCGCCCTCGGAGGACTCGTACCCAGAGACAGGCCCCTGCGCAGCAACAGCACCTCCACAACCACCACCATCACAGCCCGGCGCCCCTTCAGGCCTTGGTGGTGCCATCGCAGCAGCAGCCGCCGCAGCAGCAGCAGCAGCTTCCGCAGCCGCTTCAGCAGTTGCTGCAGCAGGCATCGGCTCCAATAACAACCATAGCTCGACCGGCGAGGACTCGCAAGACGCCGAGGAGGCGCTGCTACACTCTATCCCGACGCAAAGATATCCCGAGTACAAGCACTGACCCACCTCCACACTCGCACCACCGACGCCTCCGACGCCTCACCTTGCCCCTACCACCTTTACCTCCGCCACTGCCAACCCCGTTCCCGCCTTCCCCGCTCGACACCTGATGATGAGCAGCATTCTACTCATTCATTATTTCACTCAAAGTCAAAATGTTCTCTATTATTCTACCAAGTGGCAGAAGGATGCGGAGTCCAACTTATTCCAGAAGGTGCCTCGGAAATGGGGACTGATCCAATACTTTTTTGCTAATTTAGCGGAACAGGCTACGTGACAATCAGGAAGGAGTAACTTCTTTTTTTATTTTGTATTCTGGGGGCAAGGGGGATGCGGGGAGCTGGTCTCGAAATATTCATGATTTATTTAAAAATATCTTGTTATTTGCACGTTGCATTCGTCCCCATTTTAAGTCGCCCTCTGAAAAGTCTGACTCCGAGCACCTCATAGACAAGACTAGGACCCCCCTCTCTGAATGAATTGGTATCAACTCCACGTGAGGTTCTATAGTTGTATGTTTTTTTACACTAGTATTCCTGTATGGGGAAAAAGGTTTAAAGAGCGTCAAATATTTGTCACCCTTTTGATTGTCACAACGAAACGAAAAGAACAGATGGACAAAAAAAATAGAGATACGAAGCATCGAAAATATTGAAGAGACGGTTTACATAATGAATGAGAATAATATTGTGGATTTAGAATTTTATAGAACATTTTTACCAGGGCTAAAAGCTCCTCTCATCCATCCTACTATATAGTATACCGGTACTCGTTGACTCACCCACGTGGCTGTTAGAAATACTTCAAAGCTCACCATTTTGTCACCAGGAAGTGTCCCTTTTACCCTAACTCGGCATATTTTATACTCGTGGGCACACCCAGTGACTTTTAACTGCAAAAAATGTAGCTACCTCACACCAATACGTAAACGTGCATTAAGAGCAAAAGATGTGTGTGTGGATCTTTGAAGCCCCAAAAAATAATAGGTTGCCATGCAAAGTGTGGCCTACAACACTAATCCCGAGTTAGGAACCTGGCCCTTCATTTCGCACGAGGCGCTTTTCTGTCTTCAGTCATAAATGCCAAAAATCATGCTCAACACTGCCTCCAGAAATGAATCGCCATTTTGAGTTGGGTGAGCTGTTGACAAGATGGCGACCCCTTTGGAAGGCTCATGGCAGCCACCCAGATGGTGATGGGGAAAAAAAAGTGTAGCGTTTCTTCAAAAAAAGAACAATGCTGTTTAGTGGCAACGGAAGGAGCCGCTGAGACAAAGGTTGACAAATTCAGAGACCAGGACGTGTGAGTGTTTCTTTTCTGCACATCTGGAGAGGAGACAATCTTTATAGACGAGTCGAGCGGACGTTTCTTGATAGCGTGTGACAAGGAGATTTCAATTGGGGCCCTGTTCAGTATAATAGGTCATTTCGTAATAATACTAGAAATGTAGTTGGAGGGCAGCAGAGAAGGGTTGTTACTTGTTTCGCAAGAAAGACATAAAAAAAGAAGAAGAAAAGAGAACCCCCCTTTCTCTTACTCCCTGTGCGTAGGATGGATCCTGAAGTCGAGCATAAATGCGCCCTAGCCAAAAAAAAATACCACCCATTTATACCCTTCTTTACTCCTTGTTCCGCGCCTCCCATCCCTCTCGAAACGAGAGAAAAAAAAATACCTTCAGTCCTAACCGAAAACAGTACTTATTACGATCCCGGACTGTGTCGTTTGTTGTTGTTTGTTGACTCGTAGAGGACTTTTTGAGGGCCGGCGAGCCTTGGTAATGGGCCCGTGGACTTTGCTCAACGCCCTGAGGTTGGTCCTCTTCCTTTGTTCCCCAAAACTCCCAAAAATACTCCCCTTTCCACACACCCGTAATTTCCCTTAACTCCCAGAAATTACGTCACCGAAAAAAATGAGAGAAATAAACCAAAAAAAATATAGTCGAACAGGAGAAAATGAACAACTGACTAAGGCTCCCGGATCAGCCGGCGGCCACCACAATCAGTGTGTTTTTATCCCGTTCGTTTTTTAATAAACTGAAAAGACGAGTTCTGAATCTTGTTGATCCTACATGTCTGACCTTTCCCAACTCATGCGTTTCTGTTCCATTTTTTATGACTGTAAGGAGTGCATAAATGTGCCAGTTGGAAGAGCTCCAAATCCAATACCAGCGATATTGCGGTTTTCAGAGCAGCACCTTGGCGGTTCCTGCGCCTTTACCTCTGCAGAGTACCAAATCAATTTTGATGGGAAAAAATTGTGTTACTGTGAAGTAATGCATGGAGAAAGCCTGGAAGAACGATTCAAAGTGGGACGCACTATGCAACTGGAAGCGGCCAGCCTTTTGTTACAGAAATGTTGCTGAAAATTTTCACCAGACTTATGAGAACACCATTGTGCAGGTAAGATCTACATTTTACACTATAGCTGTATATTGTTTAAAAAAAATGAATACTGTACTTTTGAATGCCTCGCGCATTCAGTACACACCCTTGTAACGGCAGCCTATATGTTTTTGCAGATGTTTCCAGTAAAATTTGCTATCTACATTAAACATTGTAACAATTCAGAGGTTGAGAAACACAGGCTCTCACTTCAATATCATCGTCCGTATAATTCTACACAGTGCGATAACAGTTTAGCCAGAGAGTCCTTCAACCTGTCAGGAACTTTCCCCATATTAGCTTTAATCAGTTAATAATAATCTAAAAATCTCTAGAAGTGGATTACTTACGGACAAGATCACAAACACAATTATCAATAGAGGTCATGCGTATAGGGAAATTCCTTCACAGTAATATCTGTCGCAAAGCAATAATAATGCATGTACCCGACACAATAATCGGCGTACCGGGGGTATATATTGTGTAATACAGACTACAGAGAGGAGGGTACGGTACGGTACCTCTCTTCAGGATGCAATACCGTATGAAAATGGACGCCATTTTCCCCATAGCAACTACTGTACATTGGAGAGTGATAAAACTTCAGTGAAATATAAGCATGTTGGCTGATGTTGCATCGGAGCCTTGCAGACTGTTGAGCAGAGATGGGCAGTATATTATGTACAAGTATAGCCTACATATATTGTACAGGCCTATAATTTACACGTTTTGCCGTGTATATGTATATTGTATATAAAACATAATATAGGCTACATGTGTGCCCATCTTTTGAGGCTCGTTTTAACCACATGCGTTGCAGCATTCCTTTGACTATTGCATTTTGTCGAAACTCGTCTCTAATTGAGACAGCTGCATATATCATGCACTCGTTTCAAACAGCCAAACACGCATATCTAAAGGTCAGTGACTCGGGATACTGTAGGTTAAAAATAATCACTGAAAGAAAACTTTCACAAGGACCTTAGTCGAGCAGGTGCATGTCCAAGTCATTTGTACGATTCGTATATTGACTGTCACAGAATAACGCTACGTCCAAATTCAGTAATGGAGTACTATTTTTAAGAAACTTGCATCTCTACACTTCACTGTACACGCTGAAAGACCTTTAGGAAGGGCATGGAATCAGTTACTATTCATCTGGTGATATATGACCTTTCTCCGCCTTTCTCTCGAGTGCTCCTCAACTACTATGACCTATACCAGTAGCGATAGGGTATACCCAACATTTGCATTGTACTTCGGGAGATAACCTTGTGCAAAAAATACTTGAGTTCCACTGCTCAGGATGTCACCACTGTTTGTAGCAGCTGATGTCACTCGTCGGACAGGATAGACAGCCTGGCAGTATGTAGGCTATTTTTGTGCTTTCTTGTTGTTACATAACAACACAGGTTGGTTCACTGCACAAGTCTCCAGTTCAAGGGATATGTGATGAATTTGTTTATTCCAATAACTAGTTTAAAGAAAAACAATAATTACAATCTGTTAATGTTACTTCCTGACGATTGCTTATCTTCGAACTGACTGCTGGGGTAAACCATCTATAACTACTGCGCCTCGTCTACCACCCCATTTTTAGAGGTGTTTTCAAAGATTGCCGTAAAAGTCTGTCTGCACGTTACCATGGTAACTTATTTTAATTCCTTTTATGATTTGCTAAAACCATTAGTCACCATGCTGACAACTTTCGCCCTTCCCGCAACGTTGGTAAAGACAGACCGTTCAGTCTACAAGTATGTAAACAGGTCCTATAATCTTCACTTGTCCTTATGGGGCCATCTACACAGCTATAGCAGCACCAAGTAAACAGCACCCGGTTTAGGTATAAGGTCCATTTTTGGGCTGCGAAGATGCAGAATTGCCAACTAACTGAATCCGATTGTATGTCAACCACTAATTAACCGTATTGGTAATTTCCGGTTCTCTTGTCTTGTGTTTCGAGCCAACATAAATTTTCCACGTTTACAATCAGCTGATCCTTGTGTCCTTGGATTGACATTGCTTGCATATACATATACATGTAGCAACCAAATATGGTGCGCAGTTTACTCGGTGATTATAGGTTCGATTTCACCATTACAGTTTGCTTTTGTTACAAATTTCACGGGTCATTGAGTACAGGCCTGCCTGTTTTTAAATTAAATAATTTAGGGAGTCTCATTAAGTAGTAGCGAACATTACATTCGCATCCACTGTTATAATAATGATAAACACATACAAAAAAAAAATCGCATTCATACATTGTTTCTCTTATTGCTCTCAAATTTCTGCGAAAACAATCCACGAAACTTGTGAAACTATGTCAAACGGACAGAATGAGATCATCGTAATTTACTGCCCCGAATGAACACCATCTTCTGGCATCCACACCAAGCCGCATCACAGATCCTTAAAAGCACCATGCCCGCCCCTGGCGTGCAGATTGCGAAAATATTTGCGCACTTGCCCCCCTACATTGCTGTTCAGGTCACATCGAATCAGCTGGCACATCCCGTGACGTCACATGGGCGTGGCAGGACGGAAGCCTTGCAAAACAATGAGCATGACGGGCATGAAGTGGCCCAGCGCGATGGGGTAGGGCCAGTGGGAGGTATAGGGATAGAGAGAGAGAGAGAGAAGGAAATGTGTCGCAGTGACGTCAGATCGGCGCAAGCGCCTCCTTCTCCACTTGTTATGAGAGAGAGAAACACAGAAAACAGAAGGGAAAGAGAGTCGGAGTAGGACGGACGTATAAAGAGAAAGTGGGTGAATCCGACTCATTAAAAAGAAGCAAGAAGAATTATCCACAAATTCACCCCAACCCCTCTGTCCAACTATTCATCTCAATTGCAAATAATAGGTGAGTCTACACCTTTTCCCGTTTTTTGCTCCCATTTTTTATTTATTACAATCGAGTGGGTGGGTGGGTTGTAGTTGCAAGCCTGTCCAGTGACGTTGCATCATCGCGTGGGAGTATTATTTCGGGTTGTGGCCCAGGGGTTGTTGTTTTTGTGTAAAATGCTATAGTTGGCGAAGTTGGCAAAGAGCCCTCTAGTTGGCCCTCCCGAAGAATTTGGGCACGAGGAACGATACCCAGAGCGATTGTGGCGCCTCCCAGCGACCTGCATCCATTGGCTGGCTCAGAGCCAATAGGAGACCTCGGGCCTGTCGCCAGGCGGTCCTGTCGGCTCCCATTGATTCAATCCGACCCGAAATTCCCCCCCGCGACGGATGGGAGGCTCGCGGGGCTCCCGCCAAGGTCAAGGTCACCTGCAGGGACGAGGTCACACCAAAGAGAGGTCGGGGTCGCAACCCGACCTCACTTCGACCCGGACAAGGTCAGTTAGTGACATTGCCCGTGAAAACCCTTTTTTCTGTGAAATAATGCGGTCAGATTAGATATGCTCCACTTGGGAAATGTGTTTTACCAGACTGTCAATGACGCGTTGTTTACCTCGTTTATTATCAGAATTAACAGCGTGTTTGATTCTGTTATCAGTTCAGATCAAGTGATACCCAACAGTTTTGCAAGATGTTAACTAGAGGTGTCCGTGATTCAACCTCTGACGTTCTCTGTGCCTGGAAACAATACGTTCTATTAGCTCCGGGCCGGACGTGCTTCCCGGCGAAACTATTGAGCCGACCTGGTTATCTAACACCCCAGGATAAAGCAACATCTTATTCAACGTCCTTCATGCGCATTGAACAGATACTTTCACATAATTTATGAATCCAACTGCAGTTCGCGCCTAGACACCTTTGTGACCGCAAGGCATTCCTTTTCCTTATAAATATGAATAGACTTTCTAAGCAGGCAAATATGTAAATAGTCAGCGTACCGGAACAGTTCGTACCAGTGTGTAACCACGACTCTTTAAGGACGTCTATAATCTGCGGCATCCTTGTGATTGTCTGTAAACACAGCGGATTCTTCCAACGGCATCCGGTATAACAAACAATGGGTCAGATATATCTCCTTCAGTAGCAAACGGGACGGCACCCAAGTCTGTCTAATATCAGCGGACGTCATCAGGTCGCAAAGCAAAAATGGGGACGTCAGCACACATTCTTGTAAGCGAGGGAGGTGCAATGTCATGTTAGTTGTTAAGTTAAGGGTACGGGTCTGTGGCACAACACCTGGCCAGATCCAAAGTCTAATTCTGGGGGAGTTAATTCGGTCGGTTCCCAAAACAGGCCGCGGGGACGCATCGCGGTGGTCACATGGTGAAGGAGGAGGAAGAGGAAGAGGAAGCTGGGGACGAAGCCATGGAGCTGCAGCCCTTTCAACATCAGGTGGGTGGACATACCAGGCTGCTTCAGTGGGACCGAGCCACCGTGTGTAAGCCACTGGTGGGCAGGGAGGCTGCTTTTTACCTGCGGGCACCACCTGACCTTCGTGCCCTGGCCCCGGGCTACAAGGGGTTGGCCAGGATCCAGGCGGACAAGTCCGGAAGGCCGGCCAAGCTCAGCACACTATCACGACCGGCGCTGGACCATGCTACCACATCGGGGCAATGTGAGTTGAGACACCCTGTAGGTGCACTTCCAGCACTGTTTGTCAAATGCAAAAGGTTCGAAACACCTGTCCAGTGTTGTTGTTTATGTTGACTTCTCCGTGGTGCTGATGGTTGTGTAGCACCGCAGGATACCATATATTAAAAAATAGATACACGTGTACGTACAAGGGGATCGCCTATCACCACTTCTAATTGAAGTGCGCGATTACTGCATATGAAGTATTTGATTGTGTGTGACAAAATGTACACTTGATTACCCCACTTGGCGTTATTGCCGTGATTTTATGGAGAAAACAATTTTTAAAATGCATTTGCGTGCTGTAAGTTCGCATGCTTGTTAAATAAGAAAGGTGCCGTGACAGTGTGACGTTGGTAAATTCATGTGGGTGGGGGGTTTTCGACCTTCTGCTAAAGTTCAGAAGCTGTCAGCAAGTCACCATGGTAACTTATGGGAAATGCTTCGGGGGAATCCTGGCAGGCAGTATAGGCAGGATCGCTTTTCCAGCAAAATGTCGAAAATCCATTATTTTACACATGACGCAATGCAATGGCTGGTACGGGCAGATCAAATTTTGCTCAATATTTGGTTACGATTACTCACAAAAATCAACTCGAGTTTTCGAAAGCAGTTATCTAATGTGGAATGATGCGCACACTGAACCAACAAATAACTGTTATAGCCTATACAGTTTACATATGGTGAAGATTAGAATTTAACTGGCACCACTCATTGCAAGTTTAGCATTAAAACTGGATTTGAACTATGTGCTATCTCTAGGTGCGATATAGTAGCTATAGAGGGAAATGTCTTTGTTTTTGTTGAACAATAGAGGTGGTTGACACCAACTGATTGCTAGCCACCAACAAAAAGCCGAAGGTGGTCGTGGCCAAATCTCCGTGAATCACCAATTCGATAACCCCCGTGCTCCATTAGCAAAGTCGTAACCAGGTTGTTAGCCTTTGACTGTTTTGTTCATATAACGTATTTTGCGACTTCCCCTTGTTTGTCCGGTATTCTCATCTGCAGCCCCAGCCTTCCTGATAACGTTGTTTACTCCGGATAGTGGCAGTCGCCTCACGCATTTCAAAAGAGGTAACGATGCGAAATTCTGCACATTTCTATAACCCGAATTCTTGGCAGGAGACGAGAATTTCGTCCCCAAAAAGCGTGGGAAGAATCTGCTTTTCATTCATAAATGCTACCAGAAATAGGTGTCGTGCCATGGAAGGTGCGTCATTCCAGGTTAAGAAATTGTACTCCGCTTCACCATTATCTGACAAAACGACCTCCAGTTTCCCGGGTGTAACTTCAGCTTCCAAGGTATAATGACAAATATCCTTCTTAGCCAATACACAACGTCACATGCAAAGACCACAGTCATAGGCAGGAAACAGCCTTGTATTTGCGTCTTAACATCGCACTCAAGAGAGATTAGCTTATCTCATTTTTTATGGTCAGGTTCGTCTGTAAGATTTGTTGGAATTTTGTTTTCGCTGCGTTGAGCCAAACGCATTTGTCACAGAATTGGCGCCATATGTGCCGTCTGGAGGACATCTTAAAATTAATCAGGGATTATGAAGCCATACGCCTTCGTTTATGTAACCGGTTCACGCGCCTTAATCTGATTTTCTACGTCAGGTTTCATCCTCCTGGAGAATGTGGCTGCACGATTCAGACGTCCATGCGTCCTAGATCTGAAAATGGGTCGTCGTCAGCATAGTGACGATGCCCCGGCCGACAAGCGGGCTAGGCAACAAGCAAAGTGTGCCAATTCGACATCGGCGACACTTGGGGTTCGGCTGTGTGGTATGCGGGTCTTCCGACCGTCGGTGGCTCCAGATGTGGAGGATGACGATGAGGAAGACGACGATGGGGATGCCAGATGGCTGGAGCGTGACAAGTACGTGGGTCGTCGACTGGATGCGGAGGGATTCCGTCGGGTCATGCGGCTCTTCTTCCACGACGGTGCTCACTTGAGAAGCGCGGTGGTCAGGATGGTCCTCAGAAGACTTGAAACATTGAGGGCTGTCATCCAGAAGCAGGAATCGTGCCGTTTTTACTCTTGGTTCGTTTGATAGCTTATCTGAGGTTGCTTCAAAGGGTGAAGCAAGTGGACCTAATGATTGCCCTTTGGTTACAGCTCATTGCTGATTGTGTACGAGGGGAGCGTGCGGGCGGGAGAAGAGGTGGAGGAGGAGGAGGAAGAAGAGACGGAGGAGGAGGAAGAGGCGTCTGAAGCATCGGAGGCGTCCGAAGGTGAGTCGGAGGCATCGGGGGCATCTGAAGAGATCCGGAAAGAGCGGTACCCTGGGGCGGAGGTTCGCCTGATCGATTTTGCTAACGCAACGGTGGGAGAGGAGGCCAAGGCCCAGTCTGCCCTGCACTCGGGGCCTGATTCCGGTCTGCTCCTTGGGCTGGACAGCCTCCAGCGCATCCTGGAATGTCTTCTGGCCCGTGACACATAGGCAAGCCTTCTTCCCACCGTCACTGCCATTCAGCTCCCAGGGACCAAACTCGGCCGTTCATCTCGTGCTGCTGCTGTTGCTGCCGCTGCCTACACCACCGTAGGCTCCCTTCTGTTGGCAACCCTGCCCGGAGCGTTTAAATGAAGACTGTCCTCCAGAGGTACAGTGCACCTCAGGTGTAGTGGAGGAGCCGTCTGTTCCAGTTACCATTCCTCAAGTTCCACTCTCCTATAGTTCAGTTGCTCTCTAGCTCTTGCTAGTCCTTTGCCTCCTTTCTATAGAATCTATTGACCCACTTTTTCCTTGCCTACTTCCCAGATGTCCTATTATTACCACTCTCACGTGGTCATTACCAATTTTAAATGTCAAATGCCCACTGGTATTTTTTTCGCATCACAAAAGTAGGCTAGACAGTCAGAAAGATGGTGTCTATTGATAGCATAGTAGCATACTGCCGAGTAAAAAAACAAACATTATGACATAATGATTCTCTCCTACGGGTTTTAAGGCATCTCAGTGATGAAACTCAGTCCTAAAAGATTAGTATAAAAGAGGCAGGAATGTTATGATCCCAGCCTACTACTTTGCCTCCTCGGTGAAAGCCTACGTGAAGCATGGGGACAAATTGTCAGGTTATGATAAATGACATTATTTATTGGCGAGGTATTTTCTCTCTACATGTTTGTTTGTCCATTATTACTCCTCTCGCGGTCTGAATAATAAGACATTCCAACATTCAATCCGAGGAACATTGTCCAAGAGAGAATAATAATAAATATATTATACCTGGAGGCAAAGTTTCGCAAAGCAGGTTGCTAACTTCCTACCTTGGAAATCGAAACCCCGAGAAGGCACTATACTCTTGACCGTAGTATTCAAGAGAGGCTAAGAGTAACTAATGCGTCAAGAAATTCTGCAAAGGAAAAAACACTTTGCCAAACTTTGCCTCCATGTATGCTGGTCACATTGACCAGATTTATGAAGTTTCAGTGTATATAGGTAGGCTGTGTCAGGCCATTAACATGTATTATGTTAGTATTGTTATTTACTAGGGATCCTGTTCATGCCATTACCAAATACTACCATTTCAAAGAATTGAAATTTTTTTGTGGTCACAAAATGTCAGTACTTTCAGTGCCAAACTTACTTTTTTTGTATTGGTACAGACAAGTCCAGATTTTCACAAGGTGGATTTTTCGTGGACGAAACCGGAACGTTTTTACTCATAGAAATATGATAGTGCAAAAGAATTTACTACAATTTTTTGAATGCCTTCTCTTTGTGGCATTGGCGCATTTTCCTAAGCAGAATGTACAGTTCCCTACCAAAGAGAAACAGGTTGGGCCCTTGTTAACTGGTCATGACATATGTTATGTGATAGATGGCCTGAGAAAGCCAATGACTGCTCCCAGCAATCTCAGTGGATCCTACAATAGTAGATACGTCTCCATGTTAGGTGTGAGACACTCGAGTGTGCCAGAATTGATGACTCGAGAGCCTGTTGCAGCTATTTTTGGAGTAGGGCTTGGATTACAAAAGCATTATTGTCACCAGTCCCTTCCTTGACTTAAGTATTTATTGAAATGTGAATATAGAAATGGCTTCAGAAATATCAGTATTGAAATTTAACAATGTAAAATGGACTTGTTGGACATTTAGGGCTATGAAAATGAAAAAAAAGGTCATAATTTTATCCCATGGTTTGTTATTCATTTTCACATCCTGTGTCACCTACCTTTGCAGATGCAGTACATGATAATATGAATTCAACACACTGCACACATGAATATTCCAGACAATAACGTGACAAGCACTTGAACATTAATGACGAGCTCACATGCCTCAAAGGATAATAACTTCCAAGAAAGGTCAATGTACTTCCTACAAAATATGCTCAAGGCTTCCCAAATGACCACAGTGTGTCACAATACAAATTGTACCATTGATGTAGTCTACAACTGGTGGTCATCTCCCTCCAAAGCAGGGGCTCAAGATTAATATGCAAAGATGAAAGTAAAAGCAGTTCCTTTTTTTAAAACATAAAGTGAACACCACTTTAGGTTAGCTAGCCTGCAATTTGTTTATTATTATTATTATTGTATAGGTACACAGACATACGTGCGAATGTAAACACACGGAGGCTGTCCTCTGCACATATAAACATCGTTGGAATTACCATTCACATCCCCAATGGACGAGGGGTGGTTTGGGGTTATTTATGGGGTGGGGCATTGGGAGTGGAATGGTGACAACCACACTCACTGGTGGAAAAACACCTCCACACACCAACTACAAGTCTGGTGGTTACAAACACACAGTCGCACGCACACTCACGCACGCACGCACGCACACACAACTGGCAGGCAGAGCCAAACAGACCAGGCTCCAATTTCGCAATGAAAACTCGTCACAAGATAGCGCAGCACTTTGGCTTGGTTCCATCCTCGTTCCCTGGCGCCCTCTGACCCTCTGATGACTTCCGGCTTCCGATGAGGCGCATCAGGTCATAAAAAGCCTGCAAGGTTTCATCGTAGAAGGAGAGAAAAATGTGAATGAGTTTCAGCATCTTCATGAACAATACTAGTCATACAGCAATGTGCCAAGAGCATTTTTTTGAAAGGAATACGTGTTTTAAGCGAGAGCCTCCAGAGAGATCCCAGTTGGCACCTTTCACATATTGTGGTGGAATGAATCCAAGCAACTTGTACAATATGGCAACCAAAGACACCCACAACATGTCTCCTGCACTACATCAATCAAGTCGGCCATGACACAACATCTGGCTGCATGCCTGAACTCTAATACGAACTGGGGTGGTTCCCTCCCTAAATGCAATTAATCAATGCACATTGAAAGCATGCAACACGGCAGGCAGGGTGGGAGGTAAAAGACAAATGAGTTTTATCACGCAAAACAAACACACAGACTGTTAAAAGCCAGGGATTTTGCCAACCTAGAGAATTGTACACTTGAGCTTTTTCCTCTTGCGCTTCTCCTTTCCCTTGGAAGTGTTGAGCTTGGTGTCTTCCAGTTTGCGGGAACGGATCTCCCGCATCAGGTCGAAAAACACCTGCAAAGGTCGTGCCAGCATGGGGTCACTTTGGGGAACACCAGGAGGAACAAGCAGTGGATTCATGGGAAAACTTTGTGACTTAGGTAGCTGTAGGAAGACAGCCCCCTACAGTGGGTGGTGGGTAAAGAGTGCATGTACTGTATGTACCTGGTGTGGCGATGAAAAGCTCAGGGCCTGATGCAGGTGGACAGGGTGCTAGGATCCATCCAAAGGGAAGTTTTAAGAAGAGACAAAGAGAAGCGACTTAGGTGTCTACTTGGAACAACTAGAAGGAAAGGCCCTTTGCTTTGCCATAAGCCTGTAGAAAACTTTTTTCTTTATAATTTTTGAAAACGTTTGCAACTACTACACTTCCCCCTACCTAAGTGTGCATGTATCTACCTACATGTACTGCACATAAAAGTAGTTTCTTGAACCCTTCACATTAAAAAAAAAACTCATGCTGAAAATAGTAAATGATAAGAAACTTTTCCCAGAATACATATGCTACTTTAAGACATCTACATGGAGGGGNGGGGGGGGGGGGTGATGTAAAAAAAGTGCAACTACTCTGAAAAGGAAGTCACCTGCTGGCATCTCAGGTGAGAACAACATCCCAAATATAGACACAGGCGGATGGGGGGTGGGAAGTTAAAAAGCCCTGGAGGCAGAAAAGCCAGTCAGCAAACAACAGAAGAAAGCAACCCACAAAAAGCAACCAAAAAGCCATATAACCACGACCCTTTTTCTCTAACCTTGTCCACATTATCCCTCGTCTTGGCAGAGGTCTCGACGTAGGGGACGCCCCATTGCTGAGCCCTGCCCTGGGCTTCCTGCAGGGAGACCTTGCGCTTCTCATGCAGGTCACACTTGTTCCCCACAAGCAAGAAAGGGATGTTATCGTCGTTTTTCACGCGTAGAATTTGCTCGCGAAATTCCTGCGTGGCCTGGAAGCTGTCATCTTCTGTGATGCTAAACACGCACAGGAAACCCTCTCCGCTCCGGAAGTAGTTGTCACGGATGGCAGCATAGTCTTCCTGGCCAGCAGTGTCCAGGATGTCAATCTGTACTTCCTCTCCGTCCAGGACCACCTTCTTCCGATATGAGTCTGCTTTTGTGGGTTCATAGTCCTCCACAAACTAGGCAATTGGACAAACGCCAGTCAGAAACATTGTGCACGTGAATTGTAAACAATAACAAAGTACACCTCAAGGCGATCCGCATCATCACCTGAATATTTTCAAGGCATGACTACACCCAGGAAGTATGCGTATATATCGAGACAATGCATCCATCCGGCGCCACCAAAAATATACAATGCAACTATGTGTTATAAAAATATGCCCGAAGGTAACCTGTAACAGATCCGGCCAGTCATATAATACACGACCTTTTTTTCCCTCATGCCGCACCATGCAGTCAGATTACAACAGTAACCTTGGGGAAAATGCGTACATTCCCATCTGATCTGTAGGCTATATCACGTTAAGAACTTCGTAAAACTATCTTTATGGCATTTTCACAATCGCATGTTACCATGCTCTAGCAGCATGAAAGCGGCACATTTCTCACTAGACTCGACACTTAGAAGGTCACGGAAACTTTTTCAACCAAATTACTACATGCAGTATTTAATCAGTTCGGCATAGCATCGAAAATAACCGCCCTACTTTAGCTGACACAAATGTCAACATATCCGATGTATCGGATATCAAGTTTCCCTTTCATAGCACCAAACACCACGTCCCGCTCTATTAAACATCGGAAAAACCCCTGCCACATCAAGTTATTTCAGGTCATATTATTGCTTTGCACCAGAGGAATCCTTTCTTCTCCGTGTCCTACAAACCCACTTATCACGAGACACCGTTGCCTTAGGTCCTGCCAGATGCTTCCAAGAATACTGAATCCCTCCATTAAAAATGCCCCGTCACGTACCCCCAGGTTTAACAGGTGGTCACAAAGAAAGGCAGCTGCATACCCCTAGGGCGGTACCCCGATCTCATTTGCTTTGTATATGCTCGAAACATGCTTTCATTGGATGGGATACTTTACCTCGTCGTACATGAACTGTAGGGTAAGGGCCGACTTGCCAACACCACCGCTGCCCACCATGATGACCTTATGCAGCGCCGGTTGCTGACCACTCTTCTTCGACGATGCCATCTTGTTCTGTCGAGAAGGATGATTGTTTGGTGGCGGCCCCCGGGCGACCCACCCCCTAATCCCCTTCCAGTGGCAGCCCGGGGGCAGCCTCTCCCTCAACCGTTCCAGCATGTCCCTAGCCGCCACTCGCACTTTGTCCATGATCACCAGCCACTAACAACCGCTTGCCCCCACGGATTTCTACCAACACTGAACACCTGTCCAGGATGGTTTCAACTCGACGGACTCTCTTTTTCCTTCCGCCTTCCTAGAGGCCACCAACCAGAAACCTCTCCCGTTCTTTTGGGCTACACCCCTTCCAGTTACATGCAAAAGGGCCCTGCCGTATGTGTGTGCGTTTCCCCCCCTTTTCCCAAGTCCCAGTTCGCATCTAACCAGAAGAATGGGGGACGTTGACTTCCTTCCAGGTCAAGGCAGTTACTACCTGTTCGACCCCTCCTCGAAGACCTTTTCCGCTCTGTCAACACCTTATAAACACCGCCCTTCCCTTCTGCCAAGTGGAGCCGCACTTCCTTTTTAGATACTCTTCATTTCTCCTCCAATCCTAAATCTTGGGCGTTGATGTCATTACTAGTTATCTGCACCGTTTGTTCAAGCTTGCGTATACATCATGGATAAATATTCGTCAATTTTTCCGCGTCCTAGGGCAGGGTGAACCAATAGTAATAGTGGTATAGGTCAACACCCCTCTTATCATCAGCACGATGTACTTCAAACGGACAAAACCCATGGGAAGTACCATATTTACTTGTCGCAATTGCTATTGCTAGACTGAACACTGTACAGTACCAGCAAGCAGCCTTGTTCACATTCTGCCATTAAAAATGGGACGAGGCTTGACCTTGTCAGCAAAAGTGCACAAGTAGCATGCACCAAAGACAAAGCACAAATAAAAAAACGTGACACACACCACTGCGCATCCGAACTATCGCAAAAATCCTTCCCGCTATTTTGAACCTGGTCCAAGACGCAGCCGGATATTTCAAGCCCCATATTTAAATGGTTAATGCACTTTTATGTAATCAAAAAGGGCTTTGCCACTTAGCGCGCCACAACTGTATGTTTACGTTGATACCTCTTTATAAATAGCAGCGCCCGCATTATCGCCAAAAAGCGAGCCAAAAAGCTTGAGAAAGGTCCTTAGAGGGCATGCACCTTATTCTTTTCCGCAAAGTTCCTTCTCGCAAAATGCCTTGCATGCAAAATCCAGGCAATTATGCATAATTGGCGCAACCGCACGGTTTAATGCGTACCGTACCACTCTGGTATGATAACGATTTTTTCTTTTCTGTGTGTGTTTTTTTTAAAGCCCATCGCAATCCGACAGAATGCGTCATTGGCACGTGCATGCCAAGGAAACGTCATTTCTGCGACAAGACACTGTAATATGTGGGCACGAACGCCATCTAGCAGCACGAATCGGTGCTAAAATGACGTCACCGTCGGAAAGGGCGTGGATAGCGCGAATTAAAGGGGTTATTTTCTTATAAGAAAGGGGTGGAGGCCATGTTTTAAGCATAGGGGCGGCCCCGAGGCATAGTCGGGTCTGGAGATGCCCTACATTCTTGGATCGGTACATTTCTTCCCACGCATCCTTTATCAGCCAGATTAGGAGCAAATTGACACAAGGGTCGAGATAAGAGTGGGGGAGATCAGTCAGCGGCCACGTCCCATTACTTCATGCCTGGCCCGTAATTTCTAAGCAATTGTTATAGCGGCTGGTGTCACCAATATTGGGCCTGACGTGACATCACTGCCCTTACTTGGACAGGATCCGGTTAGATTTGCGCCCACGCAGACGTGCCAACTGGGGGTAAATCTGCCTGGGAACAATCGAACACTGTCAATATGGAACGACAGTGATGCAGCTGTCAAGGCCCAGCTCTAATAATCACACTGATTAGTGCCCTACCGTTGCTCAGTGTACCCTCGTCCTCAAGATGGGTGCTGCACCCACCCCAGTACACGCCCCGTTTCGCCGGCCACCAGGCACTAGGTTCGAACACTCTCTCACCGTTAAAAAAAAATAATGTCCGGTAGGTGTAGAGACTGGTGGAATATTAAAAATATGGTACGAAGACAGGACCGCAGCAGACACAACACACGCACCGGGAAGCCGCCGCCAGAGTCCGCCTGGAGCGGGGGGCTGCTTCTTCTTCTCATACGACTTCTCGCCCGTCGTCATTAATCACGCACAAAAAAAAGAGTGGGACGTCATATGGTTTGGGAGCCAATCAGGGATGAGAGATGTTTGTGGAGAAGGCGGCGGCGGCGGCGTTGTGGTTTTCAGGATGTGATGCGGCGGCGGACCATACCGTCATGAATTATTACGGTTGTTTTCAACAGCCAAGTCCACTGATGGCAGGGCATGTGGCAGGGTCTAACACAAACACGTGCAGTAATTATGTAGGGGGGGATGACATGGCCACATTCACCAAGCTTCAACCGCACTGGTTTTTACAGTTTAAAAAAAGAACAGGCATTCCTTGAGGGATGTATGGGAAAACCCTGGGAAATCGGCTCCATGTCTGTGACTGTACTGACCATGTAGCTCGATGTACAGTAGCTACATAGCCGCCAAAATGATAAGCTTTTCTATGTTGAACGAAATATTGAATTCGTGGCATGACTATGACAAGTGCGTGACATGTATCTAAAATTCCTAAGCGAAGTGTGAATCACTGCATAATCAGGAGGATGAGTCATACAGACATTTGCTCCATAATAATTATGTTCATAATATATGTATTGCTCCACCTCCAATGAGTCATCTTACTGCATTTATGCATGTTTATTGTATACTGAAATAAGTCACAAATTGATAGTACGATAGTGGCAGGGCATCAGAGATCAGACAGTCCGTATTTAACATCTTATATAGTTCGTGCGCTCTGATTTAATATCAATTCAATAACTGGACTGTCAGTGGACAGCATCGATATTTTGACTCAGCTGCATTTCGTTTTGTTGCACTGATATTATAGGCAATACACCATTGTCTATTTACTTGTGATATGGTATGAGCAGTAGTTACTTGATAGGTTCATAATAATCAGGATTTGTGGCTGTAAGAGTCTTTTGCCGACGCCCCCAAGGGCTAAGGGTGGTCAACAATGGAAGCAGGTAAGGAGGAAGGAAGTGACTTGGTGAGAAAATCATCCTAATATCATGATAATGGAAGCGATGATGGGGGTTCGTTTATACCTTTGACAACCGCAAATTTAACAAATTCTGTCACTTTTAGCTGAATAAAGAGAAAAGAAAAATGCATATCTGTGAGAATAACATAGGCTACCGTATCTTTGCATGTGTCGTGGCTCATCAATCATCATGGGTACACGCCGCACACCAAAAAGTTGCAACTTTTGTCTGTAACCTTTAGTGTTATTACAATAGATTTTGTGCACACACAAATAGGTACGGTATTCATTTTGCTATTCGAATCGATTACAATGGTTCTGATGTGAAAACCACTTCAGTTTGCCATTTGCCAAGAAATGATAATTATGAAAGATGACTTGTAGCAGTGCTCGTAATGCCCGGCAAAATTAACTCCACCTTTTCCGCGCAGATGGCACTGGCAATGACGCATGCGCAATAATCGCTCATTTTATATCACCTTGAGTGCTTAAAATTAAGCTAAAACTATGCCCATTAATTGCAAATAAATTTGGAACTAATGAAAATCCGGCACTGAATTAACCAAGAATGATTTTTAAATGCGTAGTTTACTGTCAGGGGGCGAGAAACCATTCTGACCCTGACTGGTTTGTGTCGAGTCGAGTGCCTGGAAATAGTGTAGCTGTGTCTTCGTCGGGCGAAGGCTGCTGGTCCCTGCTGCCCAGGAGACGCCCCGGGGCCGGAACCACCCGTGGCCTGCCAGGGTTGAGCAATGGCCTGAGTTAGACCGGGACAGGAGGTGCTGGGGGAGAGGGAGGGGTCGTTCAGGCCCCTTCAGAAAGGGAGGGGAGGGCAATGTGCTGACCACTGAGCAGCAGCAGGCGACCGACCCTCCCAAAAAAGGAAGCCATGGAGGAGAAGAAGGACTGGCAGCTGGACCTCCTCATGGAGAAGCTGAGGGGGAAGTCCAGCCACTTCAAGTCCTTCGGGGAGAGCGCAAAGGCACTCCGGATGGCACTCATGGTACTCCTCTCGCTCGCTATTGACAATGGCTGTCACTACAGTGTCGTGCTGTTGTTGACACCTTTTTCGCTTTAAGTTCCGCCATGAAAGATCAATTATGGTGAATGAAGAAGTTACCATTGATATAAGTCAACAGGCATATCATTAATGTAGGCGTTCACTGTACATCTGGGGTCGAAATATTTGGATGCAAAGGTGCAATGTGTAATTTGCACTCCAAAATTGTCATCTGCACTCTAAAGTGAAAATATGCACTCAAATTGGTAGTGCTTTTAAATATAGCTATACCCAAGAATTAAAAATTAAGCCCTACCAGGACATAATTTGCACTCTAGATGAAAGTCGGGAGTGCAAACTTTGCACCTGGATTAAGTCGACCTTTGCCATACATATTCAAGAAATAGGTCATTATAATCATGCTCTGGGAAGTAGTTATTGCCAAAGATATAAGACACTATAACGTTCTACATAACCTGTGTTAGAATAATGTTTACTTGGGATCAACTTTTCATTATGGTTTTTTTTGCAGGAGAAGCGCTATCCACTAGATGCAACGGAGAAGTCACAATTGCAGAAGTGTCTTGACACACTTCAGCATTCAATAAAAGTCACCTCCATGCAGGCCATTGTGGAGCGGCTGGAGAGTGTAGCCAGGCAGTTGGGGTGAGTATGATTTGAAATATCATATGCACACTTGGCTGTAAAAGGAGTTATCTCAATTGATTGTGAACAGAAAATGTCAGTGTGACTTACTAAATGCATAGAGAGAGAAAAGTCATGCACAATGATCATTGTCCCTCACCGCCTTGCAAAACAATGCCTGATTTTATGAACCATCAACAGTGTGGACATTGAACAAATAGGAGAGAGAACTTCAGGGATACCCAACTCCTGATTTTGTTTGTTCAGTACATGTATGGTATTTGTTAATTAATTATTTAACTTATGAAATACATGGTCAATGTTTTTTCTCACATATGAAGGAAATCTGTTTATCTACATCTACATATCTGTAAATGAGGATGTTTGTGAGTGGGTGGGTGTGTTTGTTCGCTATAGAAACCCCTACACCGCCTTAAACTAGCATATCGGGGATTACTTTTGTCAAGGAATTTAACGCTGCATGTTTCAGCTTCCGATAATAAGCCTAACTCCCACAATAAGCATATTCCCAATTCTTCTCCCTATTCTCCTCAACAATAAACAACTTAACAATATAAACATCAATATAAACAAAATGTCCCTTCAACAATATTTTTCAAGTTCTCATGGAAATGCCATCATTCATATCGATGTCTCATGCCCTTTTTGACACATCGTTCAATAATTCAACGCATCCATCAACTACACTATCCGAGGAATGATGGCCACCTCACATGAGTTCGTATCGTATAGTCATGTCAGGAAAAAAACTGCACAGGATTTCGCCGGATTTGTAAGTAGGGCTGAAGTCAAGTATGCGGGACATTCGCCGAATGAATTAGGAAACATTACCTGCAGCTTGCCGACCCTTTGATTCGTTGTTTTGCTTCTGGGTTTGAAGTCGGGGAAGTGACCATGGACTCCGGAATTAATTCCTCAAGCTTGACCAGAATACAGATGGGATCATTGTCATCTCTCAGGTTGTATCGTAAGTTGCTATGTTACGAACAAATTGATTCGGCGAATGTCCCATATACTTGACATGAGCCGTAAGTAGACATCCCAGATGCAAATGAAACCCGACATGCAACATTCCCCAAGTTAAATACAAAATTTTCCACCTGGCATAGGCACATTTCTTCAGGGAAAACAGGGGATGAGGTGGAGGGGGAGATATATTTTGGAAAAAAAAT
This sequence comes from Catajapyx aquilonaris, assembly GCA_000934665.2. Lineage (NCBI taxonomy): Eukaryota > Metazoa > Arthropoda > Diplura > Dicellurata > Japygidae > Catajapyx > Catajapyx aquilonaris. Next base: position 39,913 of record KZ538572.1, read on the forward strand.
ATAAAAAATATAAAAAAAACAGTGGTCATTCAGTATTTTCTTGGCCCAAATCTATCCGCTTTCATTTTTTACACATCCTACCGGAATTATTCCATGTGTCGACTTCGCTAACCGAGGCATGACTGGCCACCTCAGACCTTTCCTCGACCTGACAACCCATATGACCCCCCCTTCCCCGATTTCTTCAAAAAATGTTTATATTACCAAAATGTTCCCCCGCGTAGCCTACAGTGCTTATGTAGATTTGAGTTGATTATTCCCACAAAATTTTATTTCTTCGCCCTATTTTTTCAATTTTTCTGTCTTTTTGCTTTTATTTCCCTGGCTTTCCCAAGACATGCTGACGACCCTATTTTGCAAATTTTACAAATGAATTCCTAATGTGGATTTAGACACCCGTACCTTCACAACCAAAACACACCTGGGCAACACCGGGTCACCTGCTAGTTGCTCATAAATTTTGTGTAATTAAGTTAACCAGTGTGAACAGGCCTTATCACTAAATGTGGATGACTTTTTCAGACTGAAGTTTCGAGCCGGTCCAACTGGAACTGATTTTTTCATCTCATCGGACATGTTCTACTTGGAAATAGTTCTGGAGACTTCAGGGCAAGTCAGAGATGTCATAATCCAGCATGAGGGAAAGACGGAGCAGCAGGTTAGAAATTCAGTCACAAAAACTATTGTCATTTGGTGGACCAAAGATTTATGGTGTGTTATTACCACCAAACTATGAGCTTTGCTACATTTTAAATTACATTCAAGATGCATAAACAGGGTCTGGCCAAACTTGGGCCGCTGTCCCTCTAGTGGGGTGTGATTGTTATGTAAGGTCTGGCTGCCAGAGGTGCAGCTGTGCTATCAGGGCCTAAATCTGAGCGCATGCAATGGCTGATGTGGGCAGACTGTGCGTTTGGGGCTCTGTTTGTGGTCACATTCGGACTTGCCTGACCCAGTCGGACAACTGAACCCCACTGGGAGATAGGGGATAAAATAGGTTCTATTTTAGTGCAATTCTTCTTTCTCTACACGCGTTAGTATATTCGCAATAAATTGTAAGAAAATTTATACGAGTACATTGCACTCCGGATAATCTGTGATAATGAATGCACAGGTGTTTCCAGATATTCGGAAAACACGGATAATCCAAAAACGCCCCTAGACACCGTAAAAATGAGCTATGCAGAGGTTTTTAATGAACATTACTACTATACATACCAGTACTACGTACGCTGCATTAAAGGGACACGCCACCCAAAAAAAACGTTTGACTCTAA
>KZ538572.1:41206-60968 GCA_000934665.2 Catajapyx aquilonaris
GAGGTGTCAAAGTGTGTCGTCTGCTAATGAGCGGCGCCGCCACGAGGGGAACAGGGGAACTGGAGGGCGCGCTCTGGGATGGGCCTAAGCGCGCGGGCAGGCAGGAGCAGCCCTCCAGTTCCCAAGGTCCTGAGGGCGTCGCTGGCGGACGGCCAGCTTCTAACGCACTATATGAATTTCCCCACTTTGACCCCTCCCCCTGGGATTACCGTTCCGCGTAGCAAAAAACGGATTGCACCTTCGGGTTCAGGATTTTTTGCCAGATTTTTAGTCAAAACTTGTTGATAATTTAAAAAGCTACGGTACGTTAGATCATTAGAGGTTTAGTTGGACTTCTGTAAAAAGTCTGTTATATTAATCTTTGCGAGATTTATTGGCATATTATAATTTTGGACTTTTAAATTTCTAATTTTTGGCGATGCAGTACGGATAATCCACAACATGTATATACCGTGTACGTAATAGGAAGTCCAGTGTATAAAATATTGCTGATTTTTAAATTGCATTTTACCACTTCCTATTCTTCACTCTTGTACTGTATACTTACATCTATACTGTACTCCTGAGATTATCCAGGCTAATATGACTGCACTGGTGTTGCGGGATAATCGGAAAACACGGATAATCGGAAAATGGTCCTAGAAAATGAGCTATTGACAGGTTTTTAATGTAGTGTACTATTGTGCAAGGTTATTGGGAACAAGGTTGAATCAAAATAATGAAACTTAACAATCATAGATTTTTACTTTGTCTTCTAGAAAGAGTCTGTCATATTTTTTCTTCGGCAGGACATATTGACAGTGGGTGGAATTTTCGTCCCACTGCTAGATAGTCTACTGATAACTTAGCAGTACCATTGTTGGCACTTATACTACTGCTAAGTTAGCAGAATCAGCTCTTCGCAGTATCTAACAGTGTGTCGAAAATTCGACCCATTTTTTGGGGGGCATTAATTTAAAATGTTATTTTTTGGCCATGCACGGATAATCCGCACCTGGAAAATCGAGAGTACAGTGCAGTGTGTTTGTGTATCAGGAGTGTATAAAAAAGTAGCAGGCTGTCTAATGTCTAATTTTGATTTAGATGCCATGTCTGGTAATGAAATTACAGTCCTAATGTTATCACGAGCTAGCTAGCTCTTGATGTTAATGAATATGATGGCTCAATAGAGTGATTTGTGCATCAAAGGATGTCGGGCAATGCCTGTCTGTTAAATTCTGGTCCAGCCTGGTCGCATGTTTTCCTCCTCACACTCTGGCAAACTCTACTACTGTTAGAAATCACATGTAAAGTACAATTTCAGCACGTACATCACGTACAGCACGTACGCATTTCGCAACCCCAGCAACAATTTATTGCTCATGACATTCCCCTATGGTTGAAATACGTGGGAAATGGTAGCCAGTCCCTAACAGAACATCAAGCCACCTATATTTGCAACAGAAATGCTTCTAAATGTCCTGGGAGTTGAAAGTAGTCCTTGAGGAACATCATTTTCCTATGCTACTCCAGTACTCCATGAAAGCACGGGAAATATCGACCCAGACGCACCAGTGGCGCCGCCAGTGGCTGGACCCACTTCAGCTTTCTACCGTATCGAGGGAGTTTTGCCACCATACTGTGTTTATCCATCTTGATTTCATTGGAAATACAGTAAAACTTCTATAAGTCGAATCTCCATGGGACCGGAAAAAAAACTTCGAGTTAGAGAAGTTTGGAATTTCTTAAGCACATAACTCTATAAGGAAGCCTACCTTTATATCCAGCTACAAGAGGTGTTCAAAACTTAAAAATAACTCTCACTATCACACTTACAATGTTCCTCATTGTTTTGTTTTTTAAAAAATCTCCATTATGGACATTTTGTCTACTCTTAGATTCAAGGATTCAATTGTCACAATCGGGTCAAACACTTCTTTTGGTACGTCTGATAGATGGAGATCAGGAAATTGAGCCTTTCTATACATGTGTCCTATACTCTCGACCCTTCTGCTGGGAAATGAGAAAATTTTCGTACTCGCCAACATGAACTTCGGTTTAGGGAGACTGAAAATGCATTGATATCCCATCGTAAGGCCCTGCCTGCACTTCGAGTTATGGAGAACTTCGAGTTAGAGAAATTCGAGTTGGGGAAGTTTATTTCCTATTATTTTACATTGTGACCAACCAACCTCATCATTTTCTTCGACTTACAGAGAACTTCGACTTAGGGAAGTTCGACTTATGGAAGTTTTACTGTAATTTTAATAATGTATAGGATACCTATTTTTTGCTTGGCCCTCTCAAGATTTTTGATGCATATGGTACTCGATAGTGCCTTTAGAAAAGTGGAAGCTAGAATCACAAAACAGTCTTCTTGATATGAGAGACAGTGGTTGGAATATTGCAAATTTGCGTGTTTTTTTTTCAAATCTCAAATGGCTAAAGAAGGTGCTGGCAATCTTCAATGGTTTTAATATTTATTTTTATGCCTGTGATGAATGAAAACGCATTTTAAAGCCACACTGTTCACTAAAACTCGCAATTGGCTTGTTGATTGTACAATTCTTTGTGTGCAATGTGGCAACACTTCAAATGGGGGAATAATAAGTCATTTACGATAATGTGCCTCAAAAATTGTGCATCATCTGCTAATGAGACATAAATTGAAATAAAAATTATCCTATTGAATCTGGGAAAAATTATGCAACATTAAAAATCCTCAGATCAGGAACACTTGCAATATTGTACAGTAGCTTGCACTTTTCTAGAAGACACTATTAAGCACTATTTAATTTTTCTGCCTCTAGGGTTAGATGGCCGGTGTTTATGTGAAACCTTTCAGTAATTTTTTATTTTGACAGAGATTTTCTTGGAATTATGCATTTCTTAAAATATTCAAGAGTCAATTGAAGACTTCAATGATGAATGCAAATTATACATCAGAGATTTTTTTTTTGCAATAACAGTCAATGTTACTTCAGGGCTACCTGAATGTTGTGTAACATTTTGTGTTATTGATTCACACTTCTTAGCTGTATTTTATAATTTCCTTATTTTCCAGAGTTGTGCTGAGTTGGTTCAGTGCTTGACATCTGGAGACTTTGTGGAGTTCACTGCGCACTTGGAAGGCCTCTCATCAATTTACCAATTGAATGCAGACAAGAAGCAGAAGAGTAAAGCATGGGTGTCCCTGCAGGCCCTTGAAGCTGACCTTGGAGCCCTTGCCCAAGTACAAAGCTTCATCAATGAGCCTCACAACTTGGTTCATCGGTCCCCAGTTGGGATCCTGCAGCGCAGGCGTGGAGGACATCCACTCAAGCTCACTTACTTCATCTCACCATATGATTTGCTCGATATCGAGAACAATGCATCGATACAGCTGACAGTTGATAATGTCTTGCAGCGTGACCTGGGATCATCAGTGAAGTTACTCATTGAAGGGTCCACTGCACATAAGCTACAGGTATTTTTCAGGTTGAAAGTGATAATTTCAACTGCTGCCTCATATATAAATTTTTATGACTAGAAACTTGTCCGCTGATATTTGGGATATTTGGGGATATTGGGACATTTCGAATAATTTTACTTTCTCTGACAACTTGAACAAAATTTGATGTAACTGTACCTACAGGAGTTGGGAAGGATCCTTTGAAAAATCTGACACATACAGTGATTTTCATTTTAAAACAATACATTGAAGAATACAAAGCCATCCTCCTTTTTGATGCCACACACATACATAAATTTTCTCACTAATGGTCTGGCAACTACAAAATTGAGTTAGGAAAAGGCCAAGAGAAGGGAAGAATGAGCTGGGGATTTTTTGAAATGTGAATTGTGATAGTCAAAAAATGTCACAGGAACACTGGTGAAGATAGGTTATTACCACTTTTTATTATGATCTGCACACCTTTCCTTGCTAGACCTCACAATTCACTTATTATAGAGTGCTTTTGAGTGGGAGAAATCTTCCTCTAAAATGGTACTTTGCAGGTGACAACACTGCTGAGTGTGGCCCGTGGAAGTGATGGGAAAAGCTCTCCATCATTCTCTTCTCTTACCCCGCTGAACAGTACTACCCTTCCTGCCTGCTTTGTGCTGATGATGCCGAGTGCTATTCCTATATGTGTTCCCCTGATTCAAAAGTTGAGCCAGGCTACAGCAATTGAGTGTGGTGACCTCAGCAACCCAAAGCCACTGCTCAGTCTTATCTCTCACTATGCCTCAGGAGGTCAACTTGACTGCAGCAACAACCGAGGACTCTTTGTGGTAGGTTGTTTAGACTTGAGTAGTGTGTAAAATAGTTACAATTTTTGTATCTTTCCAGACACTACCAGACCAGCAACATTGCTACTTTATGACAGAAAATGAGAGTCTGCAAGGTGTGACAGTATCCACTATTCCTTTTACCCATCCAACACATGTCCCTCAGATCCTCACTGTCCTGAGGCAGCAGACACTCTTCAATGTACTTGTTGCCAGTTGTATTCGGCCAGCCAGTAAACCAGGTGAGATTTATCACTTCGTAAAAGGGTGTGGTGTGTCAAGCATTTGTCTGCCACTTTATGGCTCTTTTTTCATGTTTGTATTCATTGACTAATTAAGCATGTCACTCAGAACTGCAAATATTTTGTCTCAGAATTTGACATTTAATAATGCGTCTATTCTTTGAGAGAATGTCAACTTCTCCTGCTATCTATAAATCATGAAATTTATGCTGTTACATCCTTTTGTTACAGACCTTGAGAATGCAATCATGTTTGAAGTGACAACTGTCTCCTGGAGTCAGGTACTGGTATCATTTGAGCATCCCGTGGAAGAAAGCATGGCTACTGCTGAGTTCAACCTGGCGGACATCACCAACCCAAAATGTCGCCTGTACACTGGATCAAAGGATGCCATCTTGAGTGCCATGGAAGAATATTCATCCAAGGTTTTGCAGCGTTGCCTGAGCATCCCTGTGACCATGCGAGCTTTGTTAAGAAGATGGCAAGCTGTGGCTGTCGCATCAGCATCACCACCGAGTGCTGATTTGGCGTTATCAGTTGGTCGATATGTGTCAAATCAGTCAGCATCAGATGCAAACCAGAACACCAAGTTTCTCCCTGACTTTGATCCAAAGATTCTTGCTAAGATGGAGCCACCATCAGCACCATGCACACCACCTGTTGGAGCTGTTGTGGTTGGTGACTCAACGCCAGAGATGGCTCCAGTGTCGGTGTCACCATCACCATCAGGAGAGACCCTCAATCCTTTTTTGTCCAGCCTCCAGAGCGCATTTTCCGGGGCGCTCTCTGGCAGTAGTGGACTACCGTCACCACCTGTTGGTGCTGCAGGCGGCACCAAGACAGCTATGCTACTTGGGTTGCTAGACCCACAGCAGAAGCGGAAGGGGCGGAAACGACGGGCAACTCCAGATGGCCCCGGAACTCCAGGTACTCCTGGAACTCCAAAGCGAAAAGCTTCAGAAGATGCAGAAGACCCAGAGGAGGATACTGATCCAGACAAAACAGTTGATTTGACAGAAACTGGAGGTGATGAGAGTGATATTGATGATTCTGTTACAGTAACCTCACTGCTGCCACCAAGCACAACGGTGACAGCATCAGCAGCATCATTTCTTTCAAAAATGGCTCCTGGCCTTGTTGTGTCTGAACAACCTAGGAAAAAGGTACGACGTGGGGGCAAGTTGGAAACAAGGTCAAAGTCTGTTGATTTGTCATTGATTGGTGGTGATGATGACATCAAGGAAAAGGGAGCTATTGTCCCTTCTGTTAGCATAATGCCAGTGACACCTTCAAGTGGGTCTACATCACCATCACCTAGCAGCAGTATTAACTCAGTACTGGCTCAAATGGGATTGGAGGGACGCCGTGGAATTGAGATAATTCCAATATCGTCAGCCCCACCATCAACACTTCCTAGTTCAATCACAATAACCCCAATAACAACATCAGTGACATCTTCAACATCGTCCCTGTCAAAATCAGTTGACAAGAAGAAGAAAATTCCTGATGAGGAGCGGAAGCGAAATGAGCGCCGTGAACGAAAGAGGCGTCATGAAGAAGCAGCTGGCAGTGGCAGTGCCAAGCAGGCCAAGTTGATGCCATTGCCTCCACCACCGCCACCACCACCAATCAAGTCTGAGCCACTTAAAGCAATTACTGTTAGCATCAAAGGAACATCACCAAAGAAACCATCAACACCACCATTAACATCTCCATCAGCCTCGTTGTCACCAAAGCACTCAAGCCCAAAACATCCTAGTTCAGGAGGAAAGCCAAGCATGTCAGCGTTAAAGTCAGTGTCAGGTGCATCAACAACAACATCAACAATTAGTGTGGCTAAGCTGGATTCAAAATTCAAATCCAAGGAAAAGAAACCTTTTAGCAGTAGTGGTGGTTCATCTCCTGGGAGTTCCCAGAAGCACAAGACATCAATGAAGATCAAGACAGACTTGTCTCCAGTGACAACGTCATCAGTACCTTCGAGTGCAACACCAGTATTGCTGTCACCAACAGCAACAGCCCCAAACATGCTGACACCATTGTCAATACACTCAACTTTGCCATCACCTCTTCCAACAACTAAGGCCCTGATGTCATCACCACCTACACCATCAACTCCAAAGACACCAACAAGCACCACTGAACTGCTACTTATTGGGCCCAAACCTGCTTTACCTCCAAAAAGCAAGAAGAGCTCACTTGGACTTAATGCTGTTATTGACAAGCTAAAGTCCAACTTGAATGAATCAGGTGAGCGCAAGCTTGACCAGTACATGGCAAAAGTTGCCCCACCAGTTGGCCTTCCAGCAACAGCACCAGTAGTGTCACCTCCATTGGGCACTTCTTTGTTGCCAGCACCAAAGGGTGCATTGACAGCAATCAAGCCGGGTTTGCCAGCTTCGTCTGAATACATGGTCAAGCCAAGCCTAGACGGCATGAAGCTGACCATCAATAAGACCAACAAAGCTAGGATGTCCTTATCGTCTCCAAAGGGAACTGGATCTTCAACTGGATTGAAGCCTGGGGTTGTCAGTGGACCAGCATCCAAAAAGCCCCAGCAGCACAAGAACGTTATGACAGGGTCAAAAATGGTCAGTAAGGTGACAAAAGGTATTGGTAAACCCAAGTCTGGTGATCGTCGTGAGAGAGGCAAAAGTACTCCTAAGACTGGTATTCTTGGCACACCAAAGGATGGTCGACGGAAGCCCGAGATCAATGCATTTCAAATATTGCTTAGCAGTGCCAACAAGACTCACACTGGTGAAGGCTTACCATTTGAGACGCAACCCAGGCTGGACCCAAAGTTTCAGATCCCAAAGTTGTCAAGGTCATTGTCAGCATCTGCTGCAACAACTGCAAGTGAGAGTGTAAAGAAGGAGGAAAAGGAAGAGGGTGGAGAAGAGCAACGTAAAGTTCTTCTGCCAACTCCTACAACACCTAGGGTCACAACACCCACACCGGTTATCCCAATACAGTTGCCAATCTGCCTACCACCATCAATGTCAATACTGGAGGCAACATCATCAACTGCAGATCCAACAGCAATTCCTCTCCCACCTGGTAGCCCACATTTGCAGTATCACCATGCACATCACCACCACCACAAAAGTGACGATGTTCCAACAGACCTGAGTATGAAAACACCAAGGATGTCCATTGAGAGTGCCGACCCTGAGGATGCAGCTGACACTGCTGACATTGTTTCAGTAGCATCGCCTACTACTACTCCAAAAAGCCCCAGCAGCAGTCCTGAAGATCATTTAGTGATAGATTATCCTGAAACCTCTGGAAAACCAAAAGTGATCCCAACGTCGACAGCAACAGTGGCACCACCACCACCCCCGCCCCCGCCCCCACCACCTCCACTCCCCCCTCCACCATTGCCAGTACAAACAACCTTTCCTGCTTCACCGTCAGTGTCAGTGCACATTGTGAAGTCACCAGCACCAGTGGCTTCACCATTGAAGAGCCCACTAGCGGTGCCTTCACCACATTCATCACAAGCGTCACCTTGTGTCATTGATGATGAGCTCATGGATGAGGCTTTGATTGGACTTGGAAAGTGATTTTAAAATGATGCTTTTGTAATCAGTACACCAATTAACATGTGCAGGGGGTGTATTTGGTATTGAAGGAGACAAGCAGTAGTATTTGGGTGAAATTAATCTCAGTTTTAGACTCCTATAGTTAACCCTGCTCTTGTTTAGTTAAAGCTGTCATTTATGCTGCTATTGACAGACCTGTTGCGTTGCCACTCCATGGTGATGAAATGGAGAGAATCATCTAATTCAGCCACATAGAGTAGTTATTGTAATTATTAGTTTGTGACTTTACTGCGCTGTACTGTACTAATGCTATCCAGTTATAAGTCTCAAAGGACTTGTTTCCTTTTTTTCACTGTGGGTTGAGAAAAAGGACTAATTAAATGAACATATTCTATTTATGTGGTAGTATTTGGATGTGGTTTCTAAATAAAATGCAGGATGTCCTAAAATAATACCAGAATTGTTAGTTCCACTGTTAGTACCGGTAGTTGATGCAATCTCATCAATGTAATGTGTAGAAATGAAATGGCCTTATACATGCGCAATCCCCAGAGGCATAATTAGATATTTTGAATAATAGCATGAAAATGAACTCAAATCATCATTAATGTCTGATTGTCTCCCAGTAAAATGGGTAGTCAGTAATGAGTGTGCTTGGAAGCATCCTTGCAAGGCAGCATAGAACTCGCAACACCCCCCCCCTCCCCCGCCAGTGACGTCACATGTTAAATGGAGGAGGGGGGCTGGGAGGGGGAGGGGAGGCAAAGCAGCGAAAAAGAACGGATGGGCAAAAAAAAAAGAGTGCCGTAAACGCCATGATGGCCGAAAGAGAGCGGAGAAGGAGTAGGGCCGAGGCTGGACGGAGGAGCCCGCATCCTCTCCGCAGCCAGGGACGCGCTGGTGGTGCCCCCCGCCGCGGCCCCTGCCTCTCTTCCCGGTGGCAATGAAATCGGGCGGGGGAATCGGTGTTCCGCTGGTAGTGTCGAAGCAGGCCGCCATGGCCGGGGGCGACCGACACCTGCCCGCTGTACCTAGCAACACGGCCTCGGCACAGGCGTCGCCCGGGACCACCACCACCTCCTCCTCGTCGGTGGTGGCCGCCATGCACGACTACATCTCCTGCGACATCAAGGCAGCCACGCAGGGGGACGCGGACAAGCTCCTGCCCCTGCACGACTTTGACCACATGTACGCCAGCATGGAGGAGACCAAGGACATGGTCGCCCAGGTGGCCCAGGGGCCGCCCTCTCCACAGGCCATCCTGCCCAACAATGTTATCATACTCAACAACAGCGGTGGGAGCCTGTCCAGCGGAGGGGACTCGGGGGGACCTGGGAGCCCTATAGTGGAGGTGTCTGGATCCACCGGGTCTGGGGCATCCACCGAGGTGCATTACCTGAAGGAGCTGCTGCTGTTGCACTTGGACTTGATTCAGCAGCAGTCGGAGCAGCTTGTGGCCAAAGACAGGAGGGTTGCCACTCTGCAGCAGGAGAACGACAATGTGAGTGTCGTGGGGGTTTTGTGCAATGCCAATGTGCCAAGAGTGAGCAGTGGCAGTCGTGCACATTCGATCAGTGATTTAGTGTTCACCTGTGCAGTGGCCTGTGAATCCATGATGTGAAGCGTGCTGCAAGGCAGTAAGATTAATGACCAACCAGAAGTGCTGGCGTCTTGCAAAATTAACAAAAGCATTATCACGTAAATGCAGAAAGCACAAAATTCAAAACCATGGCAGGAATGTTATTTAAATTTGCTTGCTAATATCCACTGCACACCTGAATCACCACCTGTCGTCATAATCGGTAGAAGTAAATCATGCAGTCAGTGATACGATGGGATTTATTTGCCATGGATCAGGTGTTATTGCTATCTCGATGGTTAGATCTTAGCACTTGGACATGTAGAGCAAGCCAAGCAAAACTGCAGCCTCAGTATTAGTGTCGTTGGCATATAAAATTTGGCACGATGTCATGTTGTGAAATGCAGACTGTTTCCCTGGTTCATGACCCTAGTTATATAAACCGTGATTTTTTTAACCAGTCACATTGCTTTCCCCCCCATCATATTATCCGCGTGCGAAACTAGAGCCACACGTCAATAAGTTCGGATATGAAATTGTTTGAGAGCAAAGATGTGAAAGTTGTCTGATGGATCAGGATTAACTGAACGTCGTCGTAAGTGGGGTTTTCTCCGCATTATTGCGCCGGACGCGAGTGAAAAAGGCAGTGGAAAGGCAGGTATGACCCGCTGCACATGGTAACCATGTTTCTTTTGTGATGTGAGCTTGGAAGTAAGTGCACGTGCCTGGTGCTGACGTATTTCCAAGCTCTGCTGGTTGCCAGGTGCAAGCAGGCCAGTTGCTTGCCAGCTGATTGCTTGTTATTTACGGTCATGTGGGACATGGATACTCGTAAATTCGAAAAATAAGTGGTGCAGTACCATTTAGCGATAAATTATTCCGAGTGAGCAGGCTTGTTGGAATCGCGACCGTTTTGATTTGACACCTGGCCACCCTGGGGGAGTCAAATGGCGCGTGTGTGAGAGGAGGGGAAAAAAATCGAACGTTGCAGTTCCAGTTAGTGAGAATGGCCAAGGGACGTAATCCGTTGGTTTTGGGCCGCCAACTGAGGCCCAGGAAACCCTGTGGAATGGCCTCTGATGCTGTGAGATACCTGTCATTTCTTTTTGGGGGTTGCACCAATACCGCGGGCAGTGTCGGTCATGTTCGGCCTATGGATGGGCTAAGAATACTAAGGTCACTCCCCCTCTTGTTGCCTTTGGGGGCTGATGGGGTGGTAATGAGGCAGGTGGCTGCGACAGAGCTTTCCTTCAGGGGCGAGACCTGTGGCGACCCTACTGGGATCCTCTGAACTTACGTAGAAGAGGAGCTCGCAAACTTTTTTTGTCGCGTTACTCCTTTTCAAATATGCCAAGACAGTTTGTACCCATACTCCGACCTATTACATGGAAATAGTAATTGCGGGCACTTACCAGTTAGTGTGATGGGCAAGTTTTCTTTCTTTCACACAAATATTCAGTACAAGTGATGTCAGTTTAAGCCTGAGATCTTTCTCGACACAGAGTCGATGATCAAATTTTGGTTTCATCGACGTTAATGCCGAAAATGCTTCACATAAAGATGGTATTAAATACTTCAGAGCACAGGTTGCTCGATTGGATAGTCTTCAATTTTTTAGCAAAAAAAAAAAAATCACGTTTTGGCACAGATTCAGACAAACTTCAATTCGTGGAAATTTCGATGATCATTTCCGATCCAGCATTGATATGTGCAAAAGTGGTCAAAAATCTCAAATGGATTTCTGATCCAATTGATTGACGTGTCCAATTGTCCATCTCGGGAAAATTATATCTAAACTGTTGCGCCAGTTGATTCGTGTGATCCAATACTGGTATGTTGGCATTGAACACTGTCTTCCATTGGCCCCTCTACACTTGCTTCAATATTTGACATTTTTGTTGCTTCTTGAATTTCAATGGGGATGCTGAATGAAAACAGCATCAGTCACATTCCTCTGCTGTGTATGATAAAGGTTCACTAAAATAATAATAGGAATAAGGAATGTTAATGAGCAGGACTATTTTTTGTGTTTTTCTCAGAAATGGGTTGAAATTGGTTCATAGCACTTAGGCCCTTTTCATAGCAACTGATTTGATACTTTTCCTAGCAGCCACACAGTGGCGTAGCGAGGGTTAGGAGCGCCCGGGGCGGATCTAAAATTTGCCGCCCCTACAATTACCATTTAATTTTATTATAGGCCTGCACATGTGAAATTACAGATCCTGATAGTTACGTACCTGATAAAAAATTAAGTACTTCACACAAAAATGGACATAATGTAGTTCTTAAAAGCTGTTCTGCTTCCATTTCAGCTGAAGCAGCGCCTGGAGCGAATGGACCGTCGTGTTGCTTTGCAAAAGGCACGTGACACAAGTGAACCTATGGGTGGGCTTAATGTAGCTGCACCTGTGGTTCCCAGTAGTGTTGCTGCTGGGAGTTCATCGTCGTCATCTTCATCCTCTTCACTCTTCTCATCTGCCACTGGTGGTGCTGAACCTGCCTTGGCATTGCTGAATCCCCCTGACACAAGCAATGGCATGGTGACAGTCAAGATGGAGGATGTTTCTGGTGAAGCCAATGTAGAAGCGATGGCAACAGTGATGATCAAACAGGAGGATATGTCACCTGCTGAGGAAGAAGAACCTGTAGATGTGCGGTATGGGAAGCGACGGCGCACATCTGAACCTAACTTAGACGTCGCAAAGCGCCGTCGATCTCTCTCATCCTCATCAGGGGGCGTAGTTAACAAGAGGAGGCCACAGGCCAAGCAACCAGTGCGAGTTCGACGGGGACGTGTTGTGCGTCATGCAAAACATGCAAGCGTTCTTGTGACCTCTCAACTATACTACAGTCCAGTTGGTGAAGAGCCACCCGATGCAACACTTGACACCTCTCGTGTCACCGGTGATTTAGAAGTACCAAGATGGCGTGTTAAATCGTACACCAGTGCCTACTCCATGGAAGGCACTGAGAATCTCGATGACGAGGTATTTGCAAAGCGACACCAGAAGTTGGAGACAGATGAGAAGCGGCGAAAGCGATGGGACATACAGCGGATCAGAGAGCAGAGGCAGTATGAACGCCTCCGGCAAAGATATGGAGCTAACGCTGATGCCTCAGATGGTGGTGCCAACTCCAAAGGCACCACTGGGACCAAGGGCACAAGAGGAGGGAGTGATGATGCTTCAGGGGCCTCCAACAGCTTTTGGCCTGATCCAGATGATGTGCTTTATATACACGTTGGAGAGACAATTCCAGTGGCTATATTTGGTCATCCACTGCCCCGCTTGTCAAAGGCTGCGTTTGGGCTACCCTGGACACATTCGGCAGCACGTGCTGGTGCCATTAGCAGAAAAAAGACCCGAAAGTAGCTTCAGGACAACCCAAGAAATTGCTAAAGACCTGTTTTTACATTTGTTGGAATGCATTAATGTGTCAAGAAGTGCTTTGACAGGAAACATCGTATTAGATAATTGAACTGGCATGATCTCAAGAGTAACAATCACTACTACATTCTAAGCTGTTTCTAAGGAGAGCTATGGCTATTGCTATATCATGCAGCATTTAAAGAGCCAATCTGAAATTTGCCTTTTTGTTATTTCTCGCTCTGTACTTCTTGTCCTGGGTTGCATTCTACCAGAGGTGGAAACCGGCCTTTACCAAGTGTTTATTTCTCGTGTTGGTGTTTTCCACCTGTGATGGCAGAAGGCTTATTTTTGGTTAGCTTGCCCAGAACTCCTAGCAGTTGGAGAAAGACAACAGTTGCCCTTGATAACTGTAGGGTGCAAGTGTGAGTGAAGAAGTGTGTGTCTGGTTGTGTGCAGTTTCACTTGAAAAGGTAGCCCATCTTTGAGTGTGTGTCCTTTGTTTCAATCAAATGTTAAGTCTGATGTGGGCCGAAAATCCTACTGGTTAAGAAAAATAATGGCATAAAAATAGATTGTGACTTATTACAGTAACAATGGTGGGCCACTTTCCATGCAAGCATAATAAATATGTAAACAGAGCATTCTGTCTCGTTAGTTATCACTGCCTGGGTCAGCCCCCGGGCACTCCCCTTATCATCAGATCTCATCGCCTGACGGGGCATTTTGCGGGAGGTGCGCACTTGAGAGCGCCTTTCCGAAACTATACACATACGTGGCGACCCTACTGGGCAGGGCTGAACTTAGGAAGAAGGGAAGCGTCTGTCAAAATTAAGAATCTCATATGATCACACGCATGATCATATGAGTATGAGATTCTTAATTTTGACCGACACTTCCCTTCTTCCTAAGGTCAGTGCTGTCCAGTAGTCTGAGTATTCTAAGGCCATGGCCTGGGTACAATTATTTGGTTCATACCAGTACAGTACTAGTCATTTTAAAAAATATATACATTGCATTTCAGTGTAGAACCTCTTGAGTTGGCAGAAGCAGTTTGTTCAAGATATGAATATAAAAAGGATCTTTCAGTCTTTGCTTCTATGAGCATGTTTTGAAACCCCTGGTACAAGCACTTGAAACAAAATACAAAATAATTATTCAATGCCTTCATTGGAATGGCTGCTACAGGTGGGACTAACTGTAATCTCTAATGATCATAGAGAGGAAGAGGCTTGGTACGAGTGGAGAGCTAGGTAGTGAACTAGGTATAACTAGGCCATTAGCAAATTTTACAAACAATTACAATATTACAATTTGCACTTCTTTTTTTTTTGCCTAGAGAATAAAGTAAAAAATATACATACAGGGACTTGGTAGAAGCAAGTTTTAGAGTACAACCAGTGGTGGAACCAGGGCATGGTCAGATAACAAAAAAGGTATGATAATCCGAAGAGCAAAGGAAACTTTAATGAACACAACAAAAAACATAAAAGCATGAAATAATGTACAATATCATGGTTTTCTATGAAATAATTAAGTACAGTTGGTATTTATCTTCTACATACACTATTTAAAATTCAACTAAGGCAATACAAATCAAATGCTCAGAAGGCCTACATTACAGCACTTGATGAGAAAACATTGATTTATTGCTGGAGTGGGACAGTAGGATAAAGTGAGGTGTCGGATAATTGGGGTTCTACTGTATAGGCAAACAACGGAAGGAGGTTGGTGTAGTGGATAATTATGGAGTCCGCCTACTAATTGGGAGGTCCTGGGTTCGAATCCCAGGGTCGGAGACTCTGACCGTGGTTTTCTGTGGTTTTCCACGGTCTTCCTAGGATGATTCCGGGGTCACTTCCATATAATAGCCCACAGCCACTTCCTTCCTTCCCTATCCTTGGAGGTTGAAAAGGCAAAACCAGGCCAACCTCCCTAATATCAATTATAAAGTATGTATAGCCAAACAGCCATGGTTTGAGTGTGCTGTGAGGCCCCTTCCCCCCGACGAGGACTTCCCCCAAAATTATGCCTAACTGCAGTAATTGTAATCTGGTTCTGATAAAATATGCGAGCAAAGAGAAATTGAAACAGCCTTTTCCATGTTGACGACTGAAATGAAGGTGCGTTTACATGTGAGCGATTTGATTTTCGTTGATGTCATCGCCGAGTGGTGCATCGCTGAGTAACCAGAATAACCAATATTGTTTGAGGTGAAAGTAACAATCTATATTCGCCTCAAACAATACTGGTTAACCGGATTACTCAGCGATACACCTCTCAGCAATGACATCGCATGATCAGATCGCTCACATGTAAATGCACCCATCCTAGTCATATGCATTTTAAGTTGTACACACAATGTAGGAGAGAATGTTCGGCATATGTGACGACACATTGGGCTGAGAGGCAGCTATAGTGACCAAATGAAGCCAGAGAATCAGAGTTGCACAATTAGCTGAGCTGCTAGATTGCTAGATGATGGTGACTGTAAGATTGGACAAGAAATCTGACAATTTAAACATGGAAGCAGTAAATTATAACAAGAATCTTTATTCCCACCTGGTACATAACAAAGCCCCCAATGAAACAAGCACCAAGCAATTGGGGCACATAATAATTCAGTCCCTCAACATTACAGACCCATCAATAATTGGACTTAGAAGCACTTGCGATGAACAATAGAAGGACCAGATTCATCATACTCGTGCTTTGAAATCCACATTTGTTGAAATGTTGACAGAGAAGCCAAGATTGAGCCACCAATCCATACACTGTACTTTCGTTCTGGCGGTGCAATTATTTTAATTTTCATTGTTGATGGAGCAAGTGAGGTGATTTCCTTCTGCATTCGGTCTGCAATGCCTGGGTACATCGTTGTGCCACCTGACAGCACGATATTGGCATACAGATCTTTCCGTATGTCAACATCGCATTTCATGATGGAGTTGTATGTTGTCTCATGGACACCACATGACTCCATGCCAAGGAATGAGGGTTGGAACATGGCCTCTGGGCAACGGAAACGCTCGTTGCCAATGGTGATCACCTGCCCGTCTGGCAACTCGTACGACTTCTCCAACGAAGAAGAAGATGCTGCTGTGGCCATTTCTGCCTCGAAGTCCAGTGCAACGTAACACAGCTTCTCCTTTACATCTCGCACAATCTCCCTCTCTGCTGTTGTTGTGAATGAATAACCTCGCTCTGTCAGCACCTGCAGGGTAGAGAAAGTTTCCATGAAAAATAAACACCATAATAATGACGAAGAATCATTAAAAAATGGCACAATGCATTAGTGACTGATGTAAAAATTATTGTAGTGTATCTCTATGCCCAATGAATGGTCCAGGAGGGAGAATATGGGGGAGAGTTGATTGTATAGTCACCTCTGGCAATGTAAACAGTCATTGGTGAACATTTTGCAGTGTACTTGCATATTGTACGACAGTTTCATATTTTTGTGTGTAAATGTTCCTCTACATGCATAGCTCATGTGCGACAAAATGCTTATTGCCATAAACTATTTACCTGTTACTCTTCACAATAATCTAATGATATGCCAGTGCACTGCAAGATAGGGATGATTTGTTCACCATTCACCAGTGACAAATCCTCAATATATTCTGCCCATCCCCTCTCTCAGAAAGTTCACTTGGGCAGTGTTTCAAGTAAAATGGCAAAAAGTATATTGATAAGAAGGTAATCACGTGGACCACTTCATGTTTTACCTTCATTAAGTAGTCTGTGAGGTCACGGCCAGCAAGGTCCATACGGAGTATGGCATGAGGAAGGGCATAGCCTTCGTATATGGGCACGGTGTGTGAGACTCCATCACCTGAATCCAGAACGATACCAGTGGTACGTCCTGAGGCATACAGGCTCAACACAGCCTGGATGGCCACATACATGGCTGGTGTGTTGAAGGTCTCAAACATGATCTGGGTCATCTTCTCTCGGTTGGCCTTGGGGTTCAGTGGAGCCTCGGTAAGGAGTACAGGATGTTCCTCTGGAGCGACCCGAAGTTCATTGTAGAAGGTGTGATGCCATATCTTTTCCATGTCATCCCAGTTGGTAACAATGCCATGTTCAATGGGGTACTTCACTGTCAGAATTCCACGTTTGGACTGTGCTTCATCCCCAACATAGCTGTCTTTTTGGCCCATTCCCACCATAATCCCTTGGTATCTGCAATGTCATACAATTCAGGTTAATGTTTATACAAACAGCACAAAGTACGTAGGTTATAAATTAAGTGAAGCATGACATGTACTCTAATGGTTAGCCTAAATATTAGCATGTGACATGATTGTGACATTCCTTCTTCAAGTTATGCATAATGTTTTGCAGGAAATTACAATTAACTTACAGCACTTCTATGCATTCATTTCATGCAAATGTTCATCATTGCAGAGATCTATTATGCCAGGAAATGCAGGCATGGCTGGCCAAAATATTGAAAATTCATTGCCAGAAAAGCCACAACTGCCTTGAGCAGCTATGATTATAGAGAATCATCATCCTCATTTAAAATCGCTTCAAAAATATGCTTGAGATTCATCTGTAGTATTCGAGGAAGCTAATTTTACTTATACAGTATGTATCAAAAACTGGGATCAAACTTGTAAACGTTTTTGCTGTCAACCCCTTCAATTTTGGGCAGGTCGAAAGTACAGTGTACTGTACAGTAGTGAAAAAAGTGTGTATATTTTATGGACGACGAAACCGTTATGCACTCTTTATCTCAATTGCTGTCAATCTTTTTGGTACAAAAACTGCGACCAATTCATGCCCATTATTTTGACAATATTATAGTTACATCTACGAAACTGACCTGGGCCTTCCGACGATGGACGGAAAGACTGCCCTGGGCGCATCATCTCCGGCAAATCCTGCCTTGCACATCCCTGATCCATTGTCCACCACCAGAGCCGCAACCTCGTCCTCAGCCATGATAACACCACAACACAGCACAACTCCTCTTTCGCAAGTACCACAAGCAGCCTCCGCAAATGAATGTGGATGAAGAGAGTGGCTCTCTTTTTATATCAGGCGCGCTGAAAGTTGGCAACGGTGCTGGTCTCGCACCGACGGATGGATGGGCCCCTGATTGGAAATCGGGGCCACCCAATGGCCAAATATGGACAAAAACGGGACCAAAAGTTGAGAGAGAGCAGCAGGTGGCAACGTCGCCATCTAATAAAAAAGAGAGAGGAGGGGAGGGGGGCAAAGAGCGCCATATATGGTTTCACTGATCTTCCCGATGCACCATCCTTCTCACTACTGCTTATTGGGATGGAACTGATGGGTATCCGCTGGGGCGTACACTTCTACCGTTCCTGCATCAGCCAGTGACATTTTTGTTCGGCTTTCGTGCTTTTTCTGGCTGGGGGTCATTGATGCCGCTGTGGGGAGGTATTTGGGTCAAGGATGCCCATTTCGGCTGATCTCTTCGCAGATTCGGAAATAATGATGTGTGACATGTAACGTGGGTAAGGGTGGAGCTGGTCAGAAGAGTTGCTCCAAATTGGTGGAAGTCTTTGAGGTGTGAAAAGTGCAATTATATCTTAATAGAGCAGTGCAGTTGTACACATACATCACTTGCATCTGTACCTAGTGCAATTTTTCACATACGAGTATATACTCATTCTTTATACCGCTTGGTTGTAATAATAGTGAAGCTGAGTGAAGCTTACATTATTACAAATTATTTTTTTCCTAAACCAAAATTATCTCAATGTAGGACTCTATACAGAGTGGTTTTGAATGTGTCTCACCTATGACCACCTAGCTTCATAATACAGCCTGCAAGTACACCTCATAATTTAGCAGTACCGGTACAACACTAATGAAAAATTGCATAATTATTTGAGCACATCCCACAGCTGGAGTTGTCACTCATAATCCTAGTGGGCCATGGACTATACTTTCAACTGCTGCTCTTTAGGATGGTGCAATGATCAAGTCCACAATTATTAAGGAGAGAGGTAGCACTGTGTTTATCACAGTAATTAATTTAGAGAATGGCAACCTGTTGGGAGCAACTGATGGCCATATGGGCCACATTCACCTCTCATGAAGCTGGTTGATAGAGTGAACAATCCACATATTCTACCCCTACCCCTAATCTCCACTGCTGAAGTGGTATCTCAGGAGTGCACCACTTTATTGTACGGACACATTAGGACAAGTGCATGGAGAGTTTTAAATCTGGCAATACCACATGATGATTGAGGATGACCATCTAATAGTTACAGTGCATTCAGCTGGGCAGAAGAAAGTAACGGACATGACAATGACTGTCAACAATATCAACATTATATAATAACAACTAATGAAAGGCTCGTGACAAAAAGTGTTACTCTCTGGCGGAATGCACTTCACAAGAAGGTCATGATGCAATCTGCATGCCATGGAGGCATATTTGGTGCTCTACAGTACAGGGTGTTCCAGAGTTGACGACTCACTCTTTGAAACGCAATTACTTTCGAACGGAATAACATATTTATTCAATGTACGTACCAAAACATCAAGGAAATACTAACTTAAGACCTGTTCTCCATGGTATGGTCAACCACCCCCCTTCCACGTCGATGCAGGCCTGCAATCGCAAGGCGACGTTGTCGCACACCTTCCGACAGAAGTCAACAGTGATCGCGTTGAACTCCTGTGTGATTATGTCACGCAGATGCTCCAGGGAGCCGATTCGATGGTGGTAAACCTTTTCCTTCAGATAACCCCACAGCGTCAGACTGATTTTGCTTTTGCTGGAGAACTTTCCAGTGC